>SKCR01045205.1:0-110490 GCA_019454045.1 Zanthoxylum bungeanum | reverse complement strand
CGCAGAACGTCTCCACCTTCTAACTTAGTCAAAATAAAACCACAAAAAACGCAAAATATTTTTGTAATTTTTGAAAATTTTTCAAATTTTTTTGTATTTTTCGAAAAATTTTGGATTAAAAAATAAAATCACCACACAAAACTAAAAACAAGGGACTGATCAACTAATTCCCTCCCCCAAAGCTAAATGAGACATTGTCCCCAATGTCCTTAAACAGTAGAAGAAGAGTTTAGAAGATAATACCTGGATAACTGAATTCTACAGGAAATTAAAGGTTAAGATCAGATTAATCCGACGCCTCTTACCACGATCGTCGTCGGACCAATTTATCTTTGAAAGGATAGGGTCAACTTGTGGTTCATAGGCTAAGAGTTGGTCAATTAGATCCGGAGCAGTTCTGGCAGTGAAGAGAGTTCTTTTAAAGGTTTTGGACACGAACCCATTTCTTCGGGCATTATCAAGAAACACACAAAGAAAATCATAAAATCCTTCAACGTTGTACAATCCAAGCGGTTTCTGGTGTATGTTCAGGTTCGCCCAAGATAGCACATAAAAATTTCCTCCAATGTGCCCAAGCCACATGGCAAAGCAATAAAGCATCAGCACAGTTAATCATTTCTACCAGTCGGTTCAGACATACCTGTCACGATCAGTTCCTCCCCGTTTGATGGTTCAATAAGATTTGCCTCTACCAAGTTTTTGGGATGATTCCCAAAACGTGACTGCCTCCTTCCTGTACAGCCTTTGAAACGATCCCCATAAGTCCAGATTGCCCCCCGCCATATATTAAGTGCATATTCCTGCAGATAAGACTCGACCCAATTCTTGTGCTGCTTCAACGTATTGTGGCTTAAACACAACACTACTACCGCAAAACACAGATGTTTTCAACTCGTCTTCTTGAAGTGGCTTCCATTTTTTATGTATTTCTTTCTCAACTCTGGATGCCTTCAAAAATGCAATGATGGGTTGAATTTATAGTACCTGAAAAATGGTGAGTAATAATAGCACTAGTATCTTCCAGAGGACGTTTGTTTGCTAAACAACAAAAGAAATCGTGAAAGGTCAAAAAGTCCGGATCCTGTCTACGAAAATAAAAATAATTACAACAGAAAAAGTGAATCAAAGCAATAATTAAGGCAACAGAATTGGTACGCAATACGCCACTCGTTTTGGTATATAAATCCATTCGGATGCGTCTCAAGATTTCATTCCTTACTCAGCCATCGCTAATGAAATGTTCTCATCTTGTGATTGCCAAACATCATTCCTTCTGTCTTAAAATTCTCCGTTTGTGCTTTTCCCTACAAAACATCACACAAAATTAAAAACTCTACAACATGTATACACAAAATATGAAAAACACATAGAAATTACAACAAATTGCATGGGTTGCCTCCCTGCTAGCGCTAAATTTTTCGTCTTCAGCCAGACGTGACTGAAATCCATATGTCAATGCGGTTTCAGCGTCGTTTTGGACGTCCGATTAAAAGACAATCCCATGAGCGTTGCTTTTGAATGGTCTTTTCCAACGATAAGGTAGCATAAATTTTTTTTGTCCCATTTAGTGTTTGTGCCACCTTTTGATCTTTGTTGCTGCAGTGATTCCTGAAAAGAAAGAAATAAAATCAGGAGGTCTCGTATGGTGCTTGACTTTGAATGAAAGTTCCATTCTGTTAAGCTTCTGGGTGATATCTTTGATTTGTACTCCCCAAAACAGTGATGTTTCTTCTGAATGCTCTGGATCTTTAATAAGTTTCAGACATTTGCTCCTCCATTTGCTCTGCTTCTTGCTCCACCTTTCTTCACAGATGTATTTAAATTTCCGTATTCAGCTCTTCATCTGTCATCTGTGAAATGCATGCTTCAAAATTATCAACATGAGGATGAAAAGAAATGTCAGATTTTAGGTCTTCATCCTCTGATCTGGGTGAAATGATTGGCTCGGTAGATCTTCTTCAAACATCAGTGCAAAATAGTCTCCAAGATCTTCATTTTGAAGATACAGAATTCCATCCTCATTTTGTTGGTGTAGTTGGTATAAACAGCTCAGTTTCATCATCGTCAGAGTCAGAATAATAAAAATCAAATCGAGACTTTGCCGGTTCGGGCTCCTGAACTGATACCTCTGGTTGTTGATACTGCTCAGCCTCCTCCTCTGTTGAAGTGTCATTGTGAAATGATTGGTACTCGAAGGCTTCATCAGTGTCATCTGAAACTGGTTCTTGAGGTATGTAGTTCTGGTTTTCTGTTAATTGTCTGATATGATCTGTCATTCTCTGTATGGATTCTGTTGACTCTGAATACTTTCGAGTTGATTCTGGAATGTTTCAAGCATTGTATCCATCGTTTCATCTTGTTTCTTGAACACATCTTTGAGCATGTCAATCATCTGATATTCTTCTGATTGTTCTGATTGTTGATGAAAATCATTGTAGGTGGGTGGTGGATAAGATGAAAAATGTGGTTATGTGAAATGTGATGGATCGTCATACCATGAAGGATCTTGATAGCTCTGCCACCCTGGATGGTAGTTGTATTCGCAATAATCTCTAGGGTGGTTACCATTACATATGTCACATCTCCCTATTGCGTCTTGTTGAGCAAATGTGGTATTGCTTGGTTCTAGCATCCAGTGATAATTGTTGGGCTGGACAACAGGCCACATAAAACCGGACTGTTGCTCCCAGATTTGGGGTGTGGGTATCTTCTAGTAAAGCACGTGATCTCTCAACCTCCCAATAATGTTCCATTTTTCAATCACCTGAAAAAAACAAAAGAAAGAAATAAAAATTACTATAAAATGAAGAAAATTAGATACAAGTAAATTAGATAGCTTCAAAATTAATAACTCAAGAAAAATAAGTCTCCGGTAACGGCGCCAAAAAGTTGACCGGCGTAAACATACACGTATAACGCAAGCGCACGTATCGTTCAAGTAGTATAAAAATATCGATCCCACGAGGACTTAATTCCTATTGTTGTTATTAATTGTTGAATATATTTATTTACAAATATCTAATTAAATGGAGAAGAGAATGATTGTTTGATTGGTTGAATGTGGTTTTCCTTAATTAAAATAAATAAAATAAACAAAAGAAAATACTAAGGAAAATACAAAGACACAAAGATCTAGGGTCGTGAATCTTTCTAATATCTTTTAAAAGATGAAGTGATTATTTTATGTTTGTGTAATAAATCAGTTTACTAACCTGGAACATGAAATTATGCAAAAGCCTCTGTCGATGGTCAGACGTAAATACTCAGTTTAACCCATTTGAACCATATGTCTATGTCAACCAAATTATCTGGATTCATTAAGTTTAAGTTCCAATTATGGCTACCCCCGCCCGACAGGTATGTCTATCATATAAGGAAATCTATTAAAGGGTTATCTATCCTCAAGGAAGATCGTAGGCTATTAAGTCTAGTCTAAGGCTGAAACCTAAAATCCATATGTCTAGTTCATTTTAGATTTACCACATCAATTTTATTGGTGATCAGACAACAAGAAGCATTAAGCTTAAGACTTAATAAATAAACCTTTAAATTACCCAAAACTATTAAAATAACCCCTTATAAACGGTGATATTAGAATTCATCACAACCCCAGATAATTGGCTTAGTTACGACACATATTTACGGGTAGTAAAAACTTAAATAAAATAAAAGACATAAAGTAAAATGCTGAAAAGTAAATGACGGAAAGTAAATGCTGAAATTAAATACTGAAAATTAAATGCTGAAAAGTAAATGCTGAAAGTAAATTACTGAAAAGTAAATGCTGAAAGTAAATTGCTGAAAGTAAATTGCTGAAAAGTAAATGCTGAAAGTAAATTGCTGAAAAGTAAATGCTGAAAGTAAATTGCTGAAATTAAATAAAGTAAAAGTACAATAAAAGAAAATGCTGAGGTAAAAGGATCCACTTTTATTACTTCTATTTTAGATATCTCCATAATATAATATATTAACTTTGCATGATAATTACCAACCAGCCATATAGGCGGTATCCAGATTAAGTCAAATTAATAATTAATTACCAACCGACCAATCAGGCGGTATCCAGTTTAGTCAGGTTAAAACCAATTTAAATAATTACCAACCGACCAATATGGCGGTAGGTATCCTCGTTAAGTCAGGTTTTAACTAGTTTATATATTATAATTAAGGGAGATTAATCTAAATATTAGTAATAAAAATTTTACCTTTTACCCCAGTAAAGGGAGTTACCTCCTCATTACTGAAAAGTAAAAACTGAAAATTAAAGAAAGAAAAGTATTGTGCGTAAAAGTAAATTGCGGAAAGTAAAAAACTGAAAAGTAAAGAAAAGAAAGTGCGAAAGCGGAAATTAATTACTAAAAGCTATAAATAAAACAAACAAGATACAATCTTCTTAGTATTCTTAATGAATTCCTTAGAAGAAAGTATGAATTTACAAAATGAAATGGCTTAGTATTTATAGGCAAAATTTTGCCTCCATCAAATCATCCACCAAATCAATTATTAATTGCTCCAATAATTGCTCCACCAAATCCATTATTAATTGCTCCACTAATTGCTTATCATGTTTGGTGGTGATTTGATAATTTTTATTAAATTTTTTTTTTTTGCTTTGAAAATGAATGAAAATGACTTTAATAATTACACACAACACACTTCTGGATGGTTCATCAATTTCGGGCATGAAATCTTTGGAATTAGAAATTATTTTGTCTTTCACAGTTGTATATCTTTGATTCTTCTTTAATCTTGAACTTGAATCAGCTCAATCCGATATCGGAGTAAGAAGTTATGCCCAAAATACGACAGATGCGCAAAATTGGAATTTCCAAAACTGCACTTCTTTAAAACGCCCTTTCAAGTTTCAAATCTCCAAAATTAATATGCCAAGTCCAATTTTGCCCTTATTTGACCCACATTCCGTCCTAAATGATTTCATTGTGTCCCCCATTATTTTATCTGCAAAATAAACTAAAACACATCAAAACGTTCATCAAACCCGAGAAACTAAACAAAATATTAAGTAAAAGGGGCGGTAAATATTGATATATTTTCGCTCATCACTAATAAGGGAAGAAAACGTGTGGTATTTCAGCCTGGAGATTGGGTTTGGGTACACA
This sequence comes from Zanthoxylum bungeanum, assembly GCA_019454045.1. Lineage (NCBI taxonomy): Eukaryota > Viridiplantae > Streptophyta > Magnoliopsida > Sapindales > Rutaceae > Zanthoxylum > Zanthoxylum bungeanum. Next base: position 105,370 of record SKCR01045205.1, on the reverse strand, counting down.
TGCGCAAGGAACGATTTCCTGAGCAACGTAAATCTAAGCTACAACCGAGAGGGGATGGTCCATTTCAAGTCTTGGAACAGATTAATGACAATGCATATAAGCTGGATTTACAAGGTAAGTATAATGTGTCTGCTACATTTAATGTTCTAACTTAACTCCTTTTGATGCAGATACAGATTCAAGGTCGAATCCTTTTCAAGAGGGAGAGGATGACATAATCCAGGCCGACAACAAAGCAAAAGACCCATTACAAGTACCAGAAGGGCCAATACGAGGCAGAGGACCAAAGACTCAGAGAAGCAATGGCGGGATTAGTTCAGAGTTTTATGGCCGATTGCAACAAACAAATAGAGACGCATGTGGGCTTCAATAGAGAGGGCCCAAAGCCACTTCACTTGGCCCAAATCAGCTTCAAATGCCTTTGAAGACTTGAAGACTTTGGTATTTTTGTAATTTAGCCTTTAGGGGCATTGTTGTCTTTATACCTTTAGGGTTTCTCTTTGTAACACTATTTAAGCTTTCTTTCCTTTTCATTTTGAAAACAATCACGAAATTTGTAAAACACAAAAGCTTAAAGCTTGGCTATGGCCGAGTTCTTGTAAGGGAGGGATTCCCTTTTCAAGTTTGAATCGACTTATCTAAGTTTTGGCAAACTTAGTGGCATCTCCATTGCTAGCAAAACACTATAAGGAATCATCTTAAAGGTTCTCAAGGGCAAGTTCTTTGTAGGTCTTCTTTGTGGCCTTGGAAGGGTTTTGTTCCTACAAAATCAAATTCGCGGTTCTTGGGGTTCTTTCCGTTGCTTGGGGTTTGCTTTGATTTCGAATCCAAGTGGGTTTCTTGTCATCAGGTCCAGTGGAGTGAGGACCATCATGGACCTTCATGAGGTCCAGTTGACCGAAGACTTTCATGGACCTTCATCACGTCCAGTGGAGTGAGGACAATCATTGACCTACATCAGGTCCAGTCGACCATAGTCTCATAGACCTTCATCAGGTCTAGTGGAGTGAAGACTCAATTGGACCTTCATCAGGTCCAGTGGAGTGAGGACCATCATAGACCTTCATCAGGTCTAATCGACCGTTGTATCATGGACCTTCATCAGGTCCAGTCGACCGTAGACTCCCTTGGACCTTCATCATGTCTAGTAGAGTGAGGACCATCATGAACCTTCATCAGGTTCAGTCGACCGTAGTATCATAGACCTTCATCAGGTCCAGTGGAGTGAGGACCATCACGGGCCTTCATTAGTTCTAGTCGACTGTAGTCTCATGGACCTTCATCAGGTCTAGTAGAGTGAAGACTCCCTTGGACCTTCATCAGGTCTAGTGGAGTGTAGAGGTGGTCCTCACTCCGGTTTAGTTCCGAACCAGAATCGAACCGGCCAATTCTCTTGTGGAACCGGAACCGAAATCGAACCATTCGGTTTTTTTAAAAATTTTAATAAAGATTTTATAAAAAATAAATAAGATTAAAAAATTATGAATTGAATTTAGATTACATTAAATTAAAAATAAATTAAAGAACTTGAACTTCAATTTTAAAAACTTAAGTTGTCTACGTATCCTCCAAGGGTGAAGGGTGAGAGGAATCAAAGCTCACACAGTTCCATTACATTTTTAAGATAGTTCCTCGTTATAATTTTCAATTATTTACTGATCAATCATCATCATTATCAATGCCTATTGATCCTTCAGCTCCCGTTCCACTTGCACTTACATATGTATTGTCGAAGAAGTCTTCAAAGTCATTGGAGGCATCTTCTTGTTGCCTAAGATCACCTCGGGTTCAATCATCCACACATGTTGTTACTTCTAAAGTGCTTGGATGTAATGAAGACCGCCTCACTTCCAATATATTGCCTCCTAAGCTGAAGGCTTGCTCAACAGCAACGGTGGAAATAAGTGCTACTATATTGGAGGAACGAGAGTTAACTTCTCTTCTTCGTGCACCGATACTAGAGTCGCTTTCTTGAGTTGGCACATTAGACATGGTGTTCTCAGATGAGATTGCCATTTTTTTGTTAACGAAATATTAAAGAATGAGAGAATTGAGAATAAGAAATTATAGATGAGAGAATTGTAGAAATTGAGAGAATTGAGAATTGGTGTGTGAAAAAATGAAAAATGTAATTTAGTAATTATAATTAATGAAGATGAAGATACTTGTTCTTCTCGGACTACATGGAACCACATTCCAAAAATGTTTAAATATAATGACTCATACGACATATGAAGATACTTGTTCTTCTCGGACTACATGGAACCACATTCATTGGACTCCAACAATCCCAGACAATAACGAAACATCTTCTGTGAATGACATAATCTCCAAATAGCAGGATTATTGGCTTTCTTCCCAGTTGACACAAAGAATATATATTGTTACAATGGAACCTTCCATTGGCCTAGACGATATAACGTGGTTTGAATCCTCGAGAGCCACCAACTGTCCCAGTCGACATGCTTCCCAGATGACAAGTATAAATGTTCTTTTTTTATTACTTACCATGTTTGTGGTTTGAAACTCGCAAGTAATGTCATGCAACTTAGTTGAAGACCTAGACCTTCATATGGTCCAGATGACATAGAAGACTCTCCTAGACCTTCTCAGGACCAGTGTGCTGGAGATTATCTTGGCCTTCATTTGGTCCAGTCGATGGGAATATTCCCCAATGACTCATGTCGAGTCGAGTTCAAGACATGGACCTTCATCTGGTCTAGACGATATTGAAGACTCCCATTGTCTTCCTCAGGACTGGTTGACTGTAGATTATCCTAGCCTTCATCTTGTCCAGTCGACAGGAACATTCCCCAATGACTCATATCGAGTCGAGTTCAAGATCTAGACCTTCATCTGGTCCAGACGATATTGAAGACTCCCCTGGTCCTCCTCTTACAGTCGGTTGGAGATTATCCTGGCCTTCATCTGGTCCAGTCGATGAGAATAGTCCCCAATGACTCATATCGAGTCGCGTTCAAGACTTGGACCTTCATCTAGTCCAGACGACATTGAAGACTCCCCTGGTCCTCCTCGGTATCAGTCAGTTGGAGATAATCCTGGCATTCATCTAGTCCAGTCGACGGGAACATTGCCCATGACTCATGTCGAGTCAAGATCAAGATCTGAACCTACATCTAGTATAGATGACATAAAAGACTCCTCTGACCCTCAGTAGGTCTAGTTGGTTTGAGATTATCATGGCCTTCATCTGGTCCAGTTGACGGGAACATTCCCCACAAACTCATGGAGGTCTCTCAGATCAACATCCAAATCTAGTTGATTGAGGATCATCCTTGATATTTATATAGTTCCTTCAATATGATATAACATTTGACAAGTCAAAACGATATCAACATCCAGGACTGGCAACTGAGGATTATCCCAGATGTGTACTTAGCTCCATCAACATGATTTGACCTTTGACGGGTCCAAACGACATCAACGACCAGAACTGGATGACTGAGGATCATCCCAGATATTTACTTAGCTCCATCAACATTGTATGACCTTTGACGAGTCCAAACGACATCAACATCCAGATACATTTATGTGCTTCACCCCAGATGACATACTCATCGAATAATCTCCAAGCCAAGGACTCAGTGACTTAAAGAGTTGGGGACAGACTGTACGAGCCAAATTTACGCCAATGGTATTATCATCTTTTCACCTCAGGCCTAAATTTCTTTAAATAGTACCCAGAACGAGTTTGGGCCAAAGACCAAATTATTTTCTCATGCCTAATTATAGCCCACAAAGCGACCCATGGGCTTCCCACTAGATTTCCCACCGAAAGATATCTCCTCATAATTAATTGCTCTCTGTAAAATTAGCTGATTCATCACCGAAAGATGAATGTTAAGCATGATAGTGGGTCCCACCTTCATAAATATGGCCCCTATTCCAGCTGTCATAACATATTCCGTAGTCTATAAAAAGGAAGTACAATTCATAATTATGGACGATTGAAGCTGAAGCATTCTAATCTTAAGCACTCAAAGCCTCTCACCCTCTATACATCGGCCCACCGCCCTCACGACAGTTTACGAAGGTCAAGGTAACCTCAGACATTCCTCTTCCATTATTTACCGCTCGTCTTTGCTACTGACTCGAGCGTCGAAGTGCCTATGGCACCCACTACACCAGTGGGTAGAAACTCCTCGCTCACTCTACCTTTGTTTTGCAGGATCGCTAATGCTCCATCATACAAATCTCGATTGTGGACCTAAGGTGAAATCCAGTGTCTGAAATCCAGTGTCTACAGTGATAACGGTAATCGGTAAAATTCATGTTTACGCAAACATTAGTACCGTTTCCTCCATCATATATGAGTATGCTAATTTTAATTGGATTTGTTTGTGGGGAATACTATTGATAGGGCATTTGAGCTAAAATTGTATGAACTTTTGCATACATTGCCTAAATTGTTCTTGATTTTTTAAAATTGATCATATCATTAATCTTATTTGGCATCAATTGGTATCACATAGGACTTATTGATTTATATGATATTTTTGATCCTTTTGGATTATTTGTTGATATGTCTTGCCATTGATTAATATTGGTTGAAAATGAAATGCATGGATATTGGAATAACTTGCATAATTTTGATGATCGTCTATGCATGAAATTTCAGATTATATGGCAAAAGATGAGAAAGTGCTAGTTGTGCATGTTTTTAAACTTCATGATTATGTTTTATGCACATATTGTTTGGTATCTCTTTGTGATTAATTTTTGCTTCTCTATGCTTTTTGATAATGTCAAAATAGGAGAAATCATAAAATGAGATTAAAACTTGTGTATACCATCTGCCTTGTATTAAATGGGAGCTATTTGTGTACTAATATGTTTGTCTAATTTTTATAAAGCTATATTGAACACAATCACATATTGATGGAGAGCTAATATTGAGGGGGAGCCATAATTGTCAACAAATTTGGAACTCCCAAAGCTCACAAATTTTAAAAGTTGCCATCATCAAAAGAGGGAGATTGTTAGTGCCATAACACTTAATTATGGATTTTGATGACGCAACTCCGAAGTCTTCGACGCGCATTAGTGATATTACAAAAAGATGTCAAAGTAATTGGTTGTAAAGAACAAATGGATGTGAAGACTCATACGTCAAAATGAAGAAATGAAGATTATCTAGTGTAGTCAAATAGCTTAGGGCTCTCATTATAAGTGAGTCTATAATCTAAATAATCTATGCTCATAGGATTTCTTCACATTCATTTATATGCATTAGAGTCATGTGCAAAATGGTTTTAACATTCTTATCCTGTGTTTTCTGCACTGAGACTGGCATACTGGTGACCCTGCTCTGTCTTGGCAGATTTGCATGCTCTCTGGAACCGGACTACTCCATATCGGTCTCTCATACCGATAAGATGAAGTTTGCATAGCTAATGGAACCGGGACAGTTCATACCGGTCCTCATAGTAGTGAGCTAACCAACATACTAGCCTCCATACCGGTCAGTAATTTGGTATATGCACTTTAACCTTCAATGGTAATAAAACCATTATGTTTTGCAGGACCGATATACTGGCCCTTGTAGAGTGGCTTACTGGTCACAGACAGAGAGCTGGTACAGTTTTTCACATTCACTATATGACATGATCCAAGGGACAACATTTGACATGAATGTAGTCATCCAAGGAACATTAGAGCCTTTGCAATTGCCAACAGACCCAATCACACGCCAAAGAGCTAAGAAGATCACAGACGCAATAGCGGGGCCAGAGTTTGCATATAATAGATGCATTCATCCTTCTAGTTTTTACTTGCCTTATGAGATTGATTATGATTCTAATTCTTTAACTCCTATGGATTTATTATCTTTGATTCTTATTAAGCTTGGGAGTATGAATGATAAGGAAAGGCAGAGTTAGTGAGAATAATAGGTTTCCAACGCATTGTGTTTGACCCCGGCAATTGGGTGTGGCTTTATATGCAAGAGGAAAAGATCCAAGCTACAATCGAGAGGAGATGGACCTTTTCAAGTCTTGAAAAGGATCAATGAAAATGCATATAAGCTGGATTTGCAAGGTAAGTACAACGTATCTGCTACTTTTAATGTTTCTGACTTAACTCATTTTGATGCAGGTTCAGATTCGAGGTCGAATCCTTTTCAACAAGGAGGGAATGACATGAGTCCAACCACACCAGAGACATTACAGGATGCATCTAATAACTTGGAGGAACCCATGCAGTTGCCAACAGGTCCAATCACACGCCAAAGAGCAAAGAAGATCAGAGAGGCCTTTGCGGGACTAGCTCAGAGCTATGTGACCAGTTGCAGCAACCAAGTCAAGTGCGCACCAAAGACACATATGGGCATAACCAGAGAGGTCCCCAAGCTATTTCATTTGACCCAGATCAGCTCAGACTGAAGCATAGCAGAGCAGCTTCAGCACCAGCACCCTTTTGACCCGATTTCACCAACTGATAAGAACCCAAGCCCTAACTCTGCCCCAAAAGCTAGCTCAGAGGGAGAGGGTTGGCTCTGGCCTTATAAACCAGCCCAGGAGGCACCCCGCAACCGATGTGGGACGCATCATCCCCACCCCCTTGAGACCCGACTGCCTCAGTCGGCGTTTTGCCGAACCCCAAGAGACACCGGCCATTCACACGGAGTGGTGGCTCTGATACCAAATGACAAAAATGCCCCCATTTGGCCGAATTCAACATAGTCCCAAAATGGGTGAAATCGGGTCAAAAGGGTGCTGGTGATGAAGCTGCTCTGCTATGCTTTAGTCTGAGCTGATCTGGGTCAAATGAAATAGCTTGGGACCTCTCTGGTTATGCCCATATGTGTCTCTGGTGCGCACTTGACTTGGTTGCTGCAACTGGTCACATAGCTCTGAGCTAGTCCTGCAAAGGCCTCTCTGATCTTCTTTGCTCTTTGGCGTGTGATTGGACCTGTTGGCAACTGCATGGGTTCCTCCAAGTTATTAGATGCATCCTGTAATGTCTCTGGTGTGGTTGGACTCATGTCACTATATATTGAGCCCCAATTTTGTTTTGCCATCTTCTTACACCTTCATACATTTTCTTTAAAGGAAAAAATAGAGAGTTAGCTTAAATCTTCTTTATCATACACTCTCATCATAATCAAGCTCATACATTACACATTTCTTATTATTTAGTCAGCTTAGAATAATTTGGTTAGAAACTCACATCTTGAATCTTCTTATATTTTGTCAGTGCCCAACTGAGTTATAAACATTTATCATTCAAACAATTGATTGGGAAATCCCTTTATGAGTGGGCATACGGAAAATGGCGATTATTGTAAAAGTTTCTAAGTGAGCCTAAAGACAAAAATCATTGTAATGGTTTAAAATTGAACTTAGGGATAAAGCTCTTTTGTAATGGTCTAGAGTAAACTTATGGGACAATACACTTGGTTGCGAATGAGCCACGGAAAAATCATGTAACTTGATGTCGAAAATGATTTGCCACGCGCGGCGGAAGCGTGTTAAGGAACATGATCGACTTTGAAATTTTTTTCTGCTCTTACCCTCTATTGCCGAAATTATTTAGGCCTATTAGACTTGTTTTGTATCTGTTTTTTATGATTTTAACAGCCCGAACAGTGCCCAAATACTGGAGGGTTTTGCACATCGAAAGCCAGTACACGCACACACTGCTCACTATTTTACTATCTGTTGTGTACTAATTTTTTCAGCAATTATGGACAAAGAAAACAACACAAAACAGCCCTAAAATTTCTAGGAAATAACCATTTGTATTCCCAATTTTTTCTGCACACAACACAACAAAAACAAGAATAATGTGTGATATAAGTGGCGGTAGTGAGCAGATTTTTCTGCTCACTACCGTGATATGTAAAAAGGTGAAGAGAAAATTTGCTCCATGTTCCAAAGGTCTTTCGTGCGATGGCTCGTCACCAACAAAGGGAAGCGTTGGCTTCACTCACAACACCAAATCCCTAAACACATTAGAGATTAAAGTTGTCCCACACAGTTTTTATTTTTATTTTTTTCTTTTTCATTTTCTCTCAAATCTTGAAAGAAAACAAAAATTTAGGGAGGGTAGGGTTTCAAAGGAATGAGATCTCCAAAAAAAAACACGTTTTTCTTTTTTATAGGTAGGGTTTAGAGTCATTAAACTTCTAACAAAATTACAAACTTTCCCCATGCAAACCCTTCAAAATTCGGCCATAACCAATTTGTAACAACAAATTGATTCTCATGATAAATGTCTTAATAATGACATTTAATGTGTTACTTAATAAAAAGATGTAACTACTATATTTGAAATAATAAGTTTAAAATCAAATTTAAAGTAATTTATTTCGAAAATAATATATATATATATATATATATATATATATATATTATATATATTAAATTATCTTTATAATTTAATATTTACACTCTTTTTTTTAACAAAAATAAAGTGATTATCTCATAATCTTTAAATGGTTATCTTATAACCATTTATATTGGGAAAAAATTATATTAAAATTAATATAAATTTTCAAGTGTGAAATTAATTATTAATCATATACTGTATTAAATGAAATACAATAATTAATAATTATACTACATGTGAGTTTATAAATGGACTATCCAATTTATTTAATTTGCTACAGTATATTGAGCTAGCACGAGGACCAAATGGACCTACAGTTCCGAGCTCCAATAATCCCGGAATATTAATTAAATTCTTTAATTAAATATTGTGAATTATTAACTTTAGTTTATTCCACTAAAAACCTAAAGCTGCACTCTTATTGCCGTAGATATATAATATAAGCCGAAATAAGTCGGTGTCCATCGATATAGTCATTACATAAGGATTGACCATTCAGGATTATCTCACAATTAGAGTCTGGTCATAATGTCCGTTATACCCCTCAAAATATTTTTAATCTTAAGTACCATTAATTGTCTAAGTAACATTTATTCATAATTATTATGAATATTAATCTTTCTATTCGTAATAGAAAGACTTAAGCGCTCTAATTGTTCAAGTACCGAACAACCCTTAAGAAATATACTCCTCCACTTCTCGCAAGAAGGAGTGAACTTCATATTTATGTAAAACATCCCCAACTACACACCAAACCACGTCCCCAAAGTGCTTAGCTATTGGTATGGATTTCTACACCAACCTCACCTTTGTAAATCAAAGGACATAGCCTTCCATGCAGGAGTTCGTAGTACAATCTGGATTCAGATCAATCCATATATGATCATCTAGTAGATTGAAATGAATTTCTTTATTTAACGGATATTATAAGAAAACCATTTCTATCTGAGTCCAGTCCTATATGATCACATCATATAAGGTGCCTCCATTCTTATGTCACCACATGGACGATCCCAGATCAAGGTCGCCATATATTTATAGAATGGATCACAACTATAGATAAGTCACAAACAAAGTACCCATTTTGTTTGTTTTGTTTGTTTTCTATGGACTATTTTAGATTACTAACTTCAAGCTTAAATCCTCTTGTGTATGACACTCATACACTAAGTCTGAAGGCACATAAGTAATCAAGGGTAAACTAGATAATTTATAATATGCGATTTAAATCAAAACAATGAATAATGCATCTCTTATTTAAAATAAAAGATTTAGTTTACAAAATACATGAAGCTCTAGGGAATATATCCCAACAATCTCTCATTTTCACTTGAGCAAATGAGACAAGTCATGTTATCATAGACCCTATAGATTACCTTCAAACAATTTAGCCAAAAAAGTCTTTGTAAACGGATCAGCAGGATCTCTACGGATGCAATATTCGTGACAGAAACATCTCCTCTATGCATTATCTCCTTGATGAGATGATATTTTCTCTCTAATGCTTTCCCATTTTGTGGCTTCTTGGTCATTCGGAGTTCGCCACTATACCACTATTATCGCAATAAAGTGTGAGTGGTTTATCCGTAGCTAGAACAACTTCTAGATCTCCTCAGAATTTCTGAAGCCAGATTGATTCCTTAGTTGCTTCGCAAGATTTTTTTTTTTGGAAAATTACAACCTTCGCAGTTACTTCGCAAGATGCTACATACTCAGCCTCTATGGTAGAGTCTCCAATACAAGATTGCTTGCCCCACCATTTAGGGTAAACATTGATCCAGATGTTTATTTCCTCGAATCAACATCCGTCTGAAAATCAGAGTCTATATATCCCCTGAGGATCATATCCTCACCAGAATACACAAGCATATAATTTCTTGTTCTCTTAAGATACTTGAGAATATATTTCACAGCCACCCAATGAGCTAATCCTGGGTTAGACTGAAATGTACTGACTACTCTGACTGCAAAATAGATGTCAAATATCGTGCATAACATAGCATACATGAGACTACCAACTGCTAAGGCATATGGGATATGTCTCGTTTCCTCAACTCATTTAGGTGTCTTAGGAGGTTGTTCCTTTGACAAATGATTTCCATGTCAGAAAGGCAAATTGCATTTATTAGAATTCTACATCCCAATCGCACAATGATCTTGTCGATATAGGATGCAGGAGATATAGCTAACAGTTGTCTCTTGCGATCCCAAAGATTCTGGATCCTAAGTACATAACTGGCCTCTCCCAAATCTTTCATTTGGAATTGATTAGCTAACCAGGATTTCACGCCCGATAATATTTTTACATCATTCCCAATGAGTAAAATGTCATCGACGTACAAAACAAGAAAAACCACTTTACCATCAATGACGCATTTGTATACACAAGACTCATCGACATTCTGCTCAACTATTTTTGCAGCTTGCAAACCTTTCGCTCTTGACCTTGGGCTATGAACCCCTCTGGCTATACCATATAGATACACTTATCAATATTTCCGTTCATGAATGAAGTCTTGACGTCCATTTGCCAAATTTTATAGTCATAATATACGACAATGGAGAGAAGAGTGCATTGGATTTGAGCATGGCTACTAGTGAGAAAGTTTTTCATAGTCGACTCGTTCTTTATGGGTATAACCTTAGGCCACTAGTCTAGCCTTGAAGGTTTATACCTTCCCATCTGCTCCTCTTTTTCTCTTGTAGATCCACTTGCAACCTATAGGTTTTACCCCATGAAGCACATTGACTTCATCTCGAGGTTCATGGATTTGAGTCATTTCTCTTTATCAGAATCATCTTTTGCACTATGATAGTTCAATGGATAATCTACATCATCACTGGATGCGACAACTTGTGCCTCGTCAACTCCCATATAATAATCAGGTTATCTTACAACCCATCCACTATGTCTAGATGGTAGATCATTCTAATATACTTGCATCTTACGCTCAGATGTCAAAGGGGTTATGCTTCTGTCAACTATTATTGATGATGGCTTGCTGATCGAACCAGCAAGTAAATCATCGAGAAAAACCTTACTTCGAGGTTTGAACTCCTTCATATAGTCCTCCTCAAGAAATGTAACGTTTGTCGATACAAATATTTTATTTTTGTTTTAGGTTTTTCAACCTCAAATATCTCAATGTTGATCAGTGAACTATGCGTTAACGGTCTTGGCACATTAAGTTGTTCTCCGAGTTTCCTATGCATATAATTAATCCATTTCTAGCAATAATAAGTGAATTATTACTAAACGAAATTGAAAAAACTTTATCCAAAAGTTTTGAAATAGATTTCAAATTCATGCGATAATCTGGAATAAATAACACATTGTTCAATTTTAAATATTAATTATTTGAAAATTTAAACTGTACCGACTGCTCTTGCAGAAACGGCATCCCCTGTCTCAACCCTCCTAGTATAGTCACCTTCCACAAGGCCTCTCCATGAACAATGCATCTTTTATTTTATAATGAATAATTCTTTTTACATTAAATGAAGCTCTAGAACATATATCCCAACAATCTCCCATTTGCACTAAAGCAAATAGGACATGTCACGTAATCTTAGACCCTCTAGGTGACCTTTAAACACTTTAGCCGATAAGGTCTTTATAAACGGATCACCCAGGTTCTATGTGGATGTAATCTTCATGATAGAAACGTCTCATCTCTGTACTATCTCCATGATGAGATGATATTTTCTCTCTATATGCTTTCCTCTTTTGTGGCTTCTTGGTTCTTTGGAATTCGCCACTGCACCACTATTATCACAATAAAGTATGAGTGATTTATCCATATCTGGAATAACTTCCAGATCTCCCAAGAATTTCCAGAGCCAGACTACTTCCTTAGCTGCTTCGCAAGCTGCTACATAATCAGCCTCTATGGTGGAGTCAACAATACAAGATTACTTTATGCTCCTCCACACAATGGCCCCACCACCTAAGGTAAACACTGATCCAGATGTTGATTTCATAAAATCAACATCCGTCTGAAAATCAGAGTCCGTATATCCCTTGAGGATAATTTCCTCACGAGAATGTACAAGCATATAATTTATCGTTCTATTAAGATACTTGAGAATGTGTTTCACAGCCAGCCAATGATCTAATCCTGGGTTAGACTAAAACCTAATGACTACTGCCACTGCAAATAGATGTCCGGTGACATGATCCAGGCCGACAACAAAGCAAAAGACCCATTACAAGTACTAAAATGGCCAATTATGAGGCAGAAGACCAAAAGACTCAGAGAAGCAATGGCGAGATTAGTTCAGAGTTTTATGGCCGATTGCAACAAACAAATAGAGACGCATGTGAGCTTCAATAAAGAGGGCCAAAGTCACTTCACTTGGCCCAAATCAGTTTTGATTGAAGCTTCACAGCCCTTTGAAGACTTGAGGACTTTGGTATTTTTGTAATTTAGCCTTTATGGGCATTGTTGTCTTTATGCCTTTAGGGTTTCTCTTTGTAACACTATTTAAGCTTCTTTCTTTTTCATTTTAAAAACAATCAACGAATTTGAGAGAATATTACAGCTTTATGCTTTTTGGCTATGGCCAAATTCTTGTAAGGGAGGGATTCCCTTTTTCAAGTTAAAATCGACTTATCTAAGTTTGGAAAACTTAGTGGCGTCTCCATTGCTAGCAAAACACTACAAGGAATCATCTTAAAGGTTCTCAAGGGCAAGTTCTTTGTGGTTCTTCTTTGTGGCCTTGGAAGGGTTTTGTTCCTACAAAATCAAATTCGCGGTTCTTGGGGTTTTGTCTGTTGCTTGGGGTTTGCTTGGATTTCGAATCCAAGTGGGTTTCTTGTCATTTGGTATCTAGAGCTCAGGGTTCCAAGGTCTGATTTTCCTATCTTTACTTTTTGTTTGATTCTGTTTTTTATTTTCGTTCTTTGTTATTTTCGTTTCAGTTCTTGTTGGATCTTGTTTCTGTTTTTGTTTTGTTTATTTCTGGATCTGGTTTTGTTGTGTTCTACATATCAGTTAATCTTTTATCATTTTCCAGATCAGGGTTTTGTTGTGTTTTTCATATATTTCGTCATATACATTATGTTCTTTAGCATATGTTGAAGAAATAAGCATGTTCTTTGGGGGCTGTGTGATTTGTTTCTAAAACCCTAGTGAAGTGTGAAAAAAAAGAAAAAAAAAATAAACCATCAGATTCAGACTCTGAAATCAGACCCAGAAATCAGACTCTGAATTCAGAGCCTGAAATCAGACCCTGATCAAACTCTGAAATCAGAACATGACCAGTAGCCTATGAAATCAGACCCCGACCAGTAGCCTCTGAAATCAGACTCTGACCAGTAGTGACATGATCCAGGCCGACAACAAAGCAAACGACCCATTACAAGTACCAGAAGGGCCAATTACGAGGCAGAGGACCAAAAGACTCAGAGAAGCAATGACAGGCTTAGTTCAGAGTTTTATAGCCGATTGCAACAATCAAATACAGACGCATGTGGGCTTCAATAGAGAGGGCCCAAAGCAACTTTACTTGGCCCAAATCAGTTTTGAATGAAGCTTCACATGCCTTTGAAGACTTGAAGACTTTGGCATTTTTGTAATTTTGCCTTTATAGGCCATTGTTGTCTTTATGCCTTTAGGGTTTCTCTTTGTAACACCATTTAAGCTTTCTTTCTTTTTCATTTTGAAAACAATCAACGAATTTGAGAGAATATTACAGCTTTATGCTTTTTGGCTATGGCCAAATTCTTGTAAGGGAGGGATTCCCCTTTTCAAGTTAAAATCGACTTATCTAAGTTTGGCATACTTAGTGGCATCTCCATTGCTAGCAAAACACTACAAGGAATCATCTTAAAGCTTCTCAAGGGAAAGTTCTTTGTGGGTCTTCTTTGTGGCCTTGGAAGGGTTTTGTTCCTACAAAATCAAATTCGCGGTTCTTGGGGTTCTGTCTGTTGCTTGGGGTTTGCTTGGATTTTGAATCCAAGTGGGTTTCTTGTCATTTGGTATCTAGAGCTCAGGGTTCCAAGGTCTGATTTTCCTATCTTTACTTTTTGTTTGATTCTGTTTTTATTTTCGTTCTTTGTTATTTTCATTTCAGTTCTTGTTGGATCTTGTTTCTGTTTTCGTTTTGTTTATTTCTGGATCTGGTTTTGTTGTGTTCTGCATATCAGTTCATCTTTTATCATTTTGCAATTCTGGGTTTTTGTTGTTGTTCTTCATATCAGTCCGTAATCTTTGTTTATTTCTGGATCTGGGATTTGTTGTGTTCTTCATATAGTTCGTCATATACATTCTGTTCTTTAGCATATGTTGAATAAATAAGCATGTTCTTTGGCGGCTGTGTGATTTGTTTCTAAAACCATAGTGAAAGTGTGAAAAAAAAAGAAAAAGAAAATAAACCATCAGATTCAGAATTTGAAATCAGACCCTGAAACTTAACCTCTGAAATCAGACTCTAAAATCAGACCCTGAAACTTAGCCTCTGAAATCAGACCCTGAAACTTAGCCTCTGAATTCAGACCCTGGAATTAGACTTTGAAATCAGACCTTGAAACTTAGCCTCTGAAATCAGACCCTGAAACTTAGCCTTTGAATTCAGATCCTGAAATCAGACCCTGAGCAGACTCTGAAATCAGACCTTGACCAGTAGCCTCTGAAATCAGACCCTGACTAGTACCCTCTAAAATCAGACCTTGAAAACCAGCCTCTGAAATCAGAACCACACTATCAGCATCTGACGTTATCAAAAAAAAAAAGGATTTGAGTGATAGTGATCACTTGAGCGAAAAAAAAAAGAGTAAAAAAGTGAAATTTTTTGGTTGAATTTAGTTTGTTCCATATTATCATTTAGGTGCTCGTGGATGGTATTCCATCAAAATTTCTATACCACCACCTCAGAATGTACCACCACAGCGGTACATCAAAATTTCTATTCAAACTGGTAGCGGTCCCAGAGCACCACCACCCCAGCATATACCACCACCTCATAATATGCCACCTCGCCGTGTACCACCACAGTATATACCGCCAGATGAAGAGGAAGCTGAAAATGAGTTTGATGATTATGATGGTCTTGATGATGTTGAGGAGAGATTTCAGTCTGGGCATGATAGGAGGCCTAATAGGAGATTTGATAGGAGGAGTGATAGGAGGGATAGACGGTTTGATGATAGAGGTGCATTTGATGCCAGAAGAGGGGATTATGATAGGAGGTGATACGGTAGACGAGGAGACGTAGATGGTGATCTAGGTAGCATAAAGATCAAGATACCAACATTCCACGGCAAGAATGATCCTGAAGCTTATTTAGAATGGGAAAAGAAAATAGAATTGATTTTCAAATGTCATCACTACTCAGACGATAAGAAGACCAATCTGGCAGCAATTGAGTTTACCGATTATGCTATGATTTGGTGGGATCAGCTTGTCTCTACTCGGAGGAGAAATTATGAGAGACCGGTTCAGACATGGGCAGAACTTAGAGGTCTCATGAGAAAGAGATTTATACCCGGCCATTACTATAGGGAATTGTATCAGAAACTACATCATCTGTATCAGAGGACCAAAAGTGTTGATGACTATTACACCGAGATGGAAGTTGCCATGATCAGGGCAAATGTAGTTGAGGATGCAGAAGCTACTATGGCACGATTTCTAGAGGGCTTGAATAGAGAGATTGCAAACATGGTGGAGTTGCATCACTATGTTGATTTGGAGGATATGCTTCACATGGCTATCAAGGTAGAAAGGCAACTCAAGAAAAGGTCAACATCCAGATTTGGTACTCATGCTACTTCTACATGGAAGGGAAAATGGGTTCCGAATGAGAAGCAAGATGGAGGCTTTGACAAGCCTAGAGACGAGTTCAGTGGATGCTTTAATAAGCCTAGGGCCGAACCTAGTGCCAAGGGTAAAGAGGCTGTAGAACCGAAAAAACTAGACCAAAACCTGAGTGTGCAGCTACTAGAACTAAGGATGTAAAGTGTTTCAAATGTTTGGGCATGGGACACTATGCTTCACAATGTCTCAATAGGCGTTAGTGATTGATAAAAAGAGTGGAGAGGTGTACTCTACCTATAGTGATGTTGAGGAGGAGATACTAGAGTTGGAGGATGCTAGTAACCATGTGGGAGCTGCATACCCGCTGAATAACTTATCCTTAGTTGTCAAGCGTGCTTTTAGTGCACATGTTGTAGAGGATGAGAGTGTACAGCAGAGGGAGAACATATTCCATACTAGGTGTCGTGTGAATGGCAAGGGGTGTAGTATGATAATAGATATGGGCAGTTGTACTAATGTTGCTGCTAGCACAACTTTGATTGAGCGATTGGGGTTGAGTTGCTTGAGACACCTAAAGCCTTACAAGTTGCAATGGTTAAATGATTGTGGGGAAATAAGTTTGAAAAAACAGGTATTGTTGAGCTTTACCATTGGGCCATACACAGATGATGTCCTATGTGATGTGATACCGATGCATGCAGGACATATTCTTTTGGGCAGATCGTGGTAGTTTGATAAGAAGGTTATTCATTATGGGTTCAAGAACAATTACTCTTTTCAGCATAAGGGAAAACCCATTATATTATACCCACTTACACCTGCACAAGTCCATAAAGATCAGGTTAAGTTGCAACTTGAGCGTGACAAAGAGAGAGCGAAGGGAAACACCACCTTGGGTGAGACTAGTGAGAGTGATGTATCTGGTGAGAAAAATACGGCCAAGGCCATGGGAGTTCCCAAGGGGAATGTGAGTGCACGTGAGGGGGAAACAAAATGGAGAGTTAAAAAGAGTTTCTACATGGGTGAGGGTGAAGCGAGGAAAGCGTTTAAGGCTAGCAAGCTCATGTTATTGTTAGTCTATAAGGAGTCTCATACTTATTTTACTAACACTGACCCTTTGCTTCCTGTGTCTATTTCATCTCTTTTGCAGGATTACAGTGACGTACTGACAGAGGACATACCTAGTGGGCTTCCACCTATTAGAGGTATTGAGCACCAGATAGACTTCATACCTAGAGCAGTCATTCCTAACAGACCGGCTTATAGGAGCAATCCCGAGGAGACAAATGAGCTACAAAGGCAAGTACGAGAGTTGATGGACAATGTGTATATAAGGGAAATCATGAGTCCTTGTGCAGTACCAGTGCTTCTAGTTCCTAAGAAAGATGGGACGTGGCGTATGTGCGTTGATTGTCCAGCTATCAATAATATTACGGTAAAGTATCGTCACCTCATCCTAGACTAGATGACATGTTGGATGAATTGCATGGTTTCAAAATTTTTAGTAAGATTGATTTAAAGAGTGGATACCATCAAATTCGCATGAGAGAGTGAGATGAGTGGAAAAATACATTTAAAACTAAGTATGGCTTGTATGAATGGTTAGTTATACCATTTGGTCTTTCAAACGCACCTAGCATATTTATGAGATTGATGAATCATGTTATGCGTGCATTTTTAGGTAAGTTTGTTGTGGTTTATTTTGATGATATCTTAGTTTACAGTAAAATAGTAGATGAGCATGTTATGCATTTGAAACATGTTCTTGATGTGTTAAGGCATGAAAAATTGTATGCTAACTTTGATAAGTGCACTTTTTGTATGGATAGAATTATTTTCCTTGGATTTGTTGTGAATGCAGATGGCATCGAGGTAGATTTGGAAAAAGTGAAGGCAATTTAGGATTGGCCAACACCAACAACAGTGACAGAAGTCAGAACTTCCATGAATTAGTAAGCTTCTATCGTAGATTTGTTAAAGACTTCAGTAGTATTGCAGCACCACTGACTGAAGTAGTGAAGAAAACTGTTGGCTTTAAATGGGAAGAAGAGCATGAGCGTGCATTCTAGGATCTTAAAATGAAGTTGTACAATGCACCAGTTTTGGCGTTACCCAACTTTGAGAAGACATTTGAGATTGAGTGTGACGCATCCGGGATAGGCATTGGAGTGGTTCTTATGCAAAAAAAGCGACCAATTGCCTACTTTAGTGAGAAGCTTAATGGAGCAGTTTTGAGATACCCCACATATGACAATGAGTTGTATGTACTAGTGAGAGCCCTTGAGACTTGGCAGCATTATTTGTTGCCTGGAGAGTTTGTGATCCACACAGATTATGAATCATTGAAGCATCTGAAGGGCCAAGGTAAGCTAAACAAACGACGCGCAAAATGGTTAGAGTTTGTTGAGACATTTCCATATGTAATCCACTACAAACAAGGTAAGGAAAACATTGTCGCCGATGCACTATCGCGAAGGTATGCTTTACTTACTTCATTGAGTGCAAGAATGCTTGGGTTTGAATTTATTAAAGAACTTCATGCTAGTGATATTGACTTTAGTAGATGCTGCATGTGAAAAGTCTACTTTTAGTAAATTCTACCAACATGATGGGTTTCTGTTTATGGAGAATCGACTATGCATTCTTGTTTGTAGTATGTGTGAGTTGTTAGTGAGGGAAGCACATGAGGGAGGTTTAATGGGGCACTTTGGCAATGCCAAAACCTTAGGGGTATTGAGTGAACATTTTTATTGACCTAAAATACAGAGAGATATTGAGCGTTTGTGTGATAAATGCTTAACTTGTAAACATGCTAAATCTAAGGTTATGCCTCATGGGATGTATACACCATTGCCTATACCTAGTGAGCCATGGGTAGATGTATCGATGTACTTTATCTTGGGCTTACCTTGGACTAAGAAGGGTAGAGATTCCATCTTTGTAGTGGCTGATAGGTTCAGTAAGATGACACACTTTATATCATGTCATAAAACTGATGATGCCACTAACATTGCTGACTTGTTCTTTAGAGAAGTAGAACGACTCCATGGGATTCCATGGAGTATAGTTTCATATCGTGATGTCAAAATTCCTTAATCACTTTTGGAAAGTTTTATGGGGTAAGTTGGGAACTAAACTTTTGTATTCTACTACTTGCCACCCCCAAACTGATGGCCAGACCGAGGTTGTTAATAGGACTTTGACTCAGTTATTGCGTACTATTATCAATAAGAACTTAAAAACATGGGAGGATTGTTTGCCTTTTGTTGAATTTGCATATAATCGTAGTATTCATTCCTCTACATCTTACTCACCATTTGAAATTGTTTATGGTTTTCAGCCACTAACTACATTAGATTTGTTACCATTGCCTGTTGATGAGCATGCAGGGCTAGATGGAAAAAGCAAAGCCGATTTCATGAAGCATATACATGAGAAAGCAAGAGAGCAAATACAACGAAAGAATGAGCAATATGCTTCTCATGCTAATAAGGGAAGAAAGCGTGTGGTATTTCAGCCTGGAGATTGGGTTTGGGTACACATGCGCAAGGAGAGATTTCCTGAACAACGTAAATCTAAGCTACAACCGAGAGGGGATGGTCCATTTCAAGTCTTGGAACGGATTAATGACAATGCATACACGCTGGATTTACAAGGTAAATATAATGTGTCTGCTACATTTAATGTTTCCGACTTATCTCCTTTTGATGCAGGTACAGATTCGAGGTCGAATCCTTTTCAAGAGGGAGGGGATGACATGATCCAGGCCGACAACAAAGCAAAAGACCCATTACAAGTACTAAAATGGCCAATTACGAGGCAGAATACCAAAAGACTCAGAGAAGCAATGGCGGGATTAGTTCAGAGTTTTATGGCCGATTGTAACAAACAAATAGAGACGCATGTGGGCTTCAATAGAGAGGGCCCAAAGTCACTTCACTTGGCCCAAATCAGTTTTGAATGAAGCTTCACAGGCCTATGAAGACTTGAGGACTTTAGTATTTTTGTAATTTAGCCTTTAGGGGCATTGTTGTCTTTATGCCTTTAGGGTTTCTCTTTGTAACACTATTTAAGCTTCTTTCTTTTTCATTTTAAAAACAATCAACGAATTTGAGAGAATATTACAGCTTTATGCTTTTGGCTATGGCCAAATTCTTGTAAGGGAGGGATTCCCCTTTTCAAGTTAAAATCGACTTATCTAAGTTTGGCAAACTTAGTGGCGTCTCCATTTCTAGCAAAACACTACAAGGAATCATCTTAAATGTTCTCAAGGGTAAGTTCTTTGTGGGTCTTCTTTGTGGCCTTGGAAGGGTTTTGTTCCTACAAAATCAAATTCGCGGTTCTTGGGATTCTGTCTGTTGCTTGGGGTTTGCTTGGATTTTGAATCCAAGTGGGTTTCTTGTCATCTGGTCTCATGCATATCATAACATACATGAGACTTCCAGCTGCTGAGGCATATGAGATATGTCTCATTTCCTTAACTCTTTGAAGTGTCTTAAGAGACTGTTCATTTGACAAATAAATTCCATATCGGAAAGGCAAATTGCCTTTCTTGAAATTCTGCATCCCAAATTGGACAAGGATCTTGTCGATATAGGATGCCTGAGACATAGCTAATAGTCGTCTCTTGTCTTCCCAAAGAATTGGACCTCAAGTACATAATTGGCCTATCCCAAATATTTCATTTGGAATTGGTTAGCTAGCCAGTATTTCACGTCCGATAATATTTTTATATCATTCCTAATGAGTAAAATATCATCGTTATACAAAATGAGAAAAGCCACATTTTCGTCAATGACGCGTTTGTATACACAAAGCTCATCGACATTCTGCTCAAATTATAAGACTTGATCATGGTATTAAATCTTATATTCCAAGATCGAGAAGTTTGCTTATGTCCATAAATGGACATTTGCAGCTTGCAAAACTTTTGCTCTTAACCTTGGGCTACGAACTCCTCTGGTTGTACCATATAGATACACTCATCAAGATAGTCATTCAAGAATGCAGTCTTGTCGTCTATCTGCCAAACACAAAATCCATCGATATATCAACCCAGGGTTCACTAGGTACAGGCAAATGAGTATACAAACCATGTGGCATTAATTTAGATTTAGCATGCTTACATGTTAGACACTTATCACAAATACGCTCAACATCACGTTTCATTTTAGGCCAATAAAAGTGCTCATGTAAAATAGCTAAAGTCTTAGTAATCCCAAAATGCCCCATCAAACCTCCCCCATGCGCTTCCTTCACAAGCAACTCACGCATACTACAAGCAGGAACACACAACCTGTTCGCTTTAAATAAGAATCCGTCATGAATGTAAAACTTTCCAAAAGATGACTTTGCACAAGTAGCAAAAATCTCACCAAAATTAGAATCACACTCATATAATTCCTTAATCAAATCAAATCCCAACATTCGTGCATGCATTGAAGTAAGTAAAACATACCTTCGAGATAATGCATCGGCCACTATGTTTTCTTTACCTTGCTTGTAGCGTATAACATATGGAAATGACTCAATGAATTCCATCCATTTTGCGTGTCGCTTATTCAGCTTACCTTGACCCTTCAAGTGTTTTAATGATTCAAGGTCGGTGTGGATCACGAACTCTTTAGGCCACAAGTAGTGCTTCCATGTCTCAAGTGCTCTCACAAGTGCATATAACTCTTTGTCATATGTGGGGTACCTCAAAGCTGCTCCATTCAGCTTCTCACTAAAATAGGCTATTGGCCGCTTTTCTTGCATGAGAACTGCTCCATTACCTAACCCTGATGCGTCGCACTCAATCTCAAATGTCTTCTCGAAGTTGGGTAGTGCTAAAATGGGTGCACTGCATAACTTCGCTTAAAGGTCCTGGAATGCTCGCTCTTGCGCCTCGCCCCATTGAAAACCAACTGTCTTCTTTACTACCTCAGTCAATGGCGCGGCAATGCTACTGAAGTCCTTGACAAATCTCCTATAGAAGCTCGCTAACCCATGAAAGCTTCAGACTTCTGTCACTGTAGTTGGTGTAGGCCATTCCTGAATTGCCTTTACCTTCTCCACATCTACCTCGATGCCATCTGCACTCACAACAAAGCCAAGAAAAACAATTCTATCCATGCAAATGTGCATTTGTCAGAGTTAGCATACAATTGTTCTTTTCGTAAAACATCAAGTACATGCTTCAAATGCAGCACATGCTCATCTACTGTTTTACTGTAAACTAAGATGTCATCAAAATAAACCACAACAAACTTACCTAAAAATGCACACATAACATGATTCATCAATCTCATAAATGTGATAGGTGCGTTTGAGAGACCAAATGGCATAATTAACCATTCATACAAGCCATACTTAGTCTTAAATGCAGTCTTCCACTCATCTCCCTCTCTCATGCATGATGGTATCCACTCTTTAAGTCAATCTTACTAAAAATTTTGGAACCATGCAATTCATCCAACATGTCATCTAGTCTAGGAATGGGGTGACGATACTTTACCGTAATATTGTTGATAGCTCGACAATCAACGCACATACGCCACGTCCCATCTTTCTTAGGAACTAGAAGTACTGGTACTGCACAAGGGCTCATGCTTTCCCTTACATACCCCTTATCCATCAATTCCCGTACTTGCCTTTGTAGCTCATTTGTCTCATCGGGATTGCTTCTATAAGCCGGTCTGTTAGGAATGACTACTCCAGGTATGAAGTCTATCTGGTGCTCAATACCTCTAATGGGTGGAAGCCCACTAGGTATGTCCTCTGTGAGTACGTCACTGTAATCCTGCAAAAGAGATGAAATAGATACAGGAAGCAAAGGGTCAGCGTTAGTAAAATAAATATGAGGCTCCTTATAGACTAACAATAGCATGATCTTGCTAGCCTTGAACGCTTTCCTCGCTTCACCCTCACCCATGTAGAAACTATTTTTAACTCTCCATTTTGTTTCCCCCTCACGTTCACTCACACCCCCCTTGGAAACTCCGACGGCCTTGGCCTTATTTTTCTCACCAGAGACAACACTCTTACTAGTTTCGCCCAAAGTAGTGTTTCCCTTCGCTCTCTCTTTGTCACGTTCAAGTTACAACTTAACCTGATCTTCATGGACTTGTGCAGGTGTAAGTGGGTATAATGTAATGGGTTTTCCCTTATACTGAAAAGAGTACTTGTTCTTAAACCCATCATGAATAACCTTCTTATCAAACTGCCACGGTCTGCCCAAAAGAATATGTCCGGCATGCATCGGTATCACATCACATAGGACATCATCAGTGTATGGCCAAATGGTAAAGCTCAACAGTACCTGCTTTGTCACACTTATCTCCCCACAATCATTTAACCACTGCAACTTGTAAGGCTTCGGGTGTCTCAAGCAGCTCAACCCCAATCGCTCAATCAAAGCTGTGCTAGCAACATTAGTACAACTGCCCCCATCTATGATCATACTACACCCTTTGCCATTCACACGGCACCTAGTATGGAATATATTCTCCCTCTGCTGCACACTCTCATCCTCTACAACATGTGCACTCAAAGCACGCTTGACAACTAAGGATAAGTTATCCAGCGGGTATGCAGCTCCCTCATGGTCACTAGCATCCTCCAACTCTGGCATCTCCTCCTCAACCTCACTATCGGTAGAGTACACCTCTCCACTCTTTTTATCAATCACTAAGGTACGCCTATTGGGACATTGTGAAGCATAGTGTCCCATGCCCAAACATTTGAAACACTTTACATCCTTAGTTCTAGCAGCTGCACCCTCAGGTTTTGGCCTAGTTTTGCTCGGTTCTGCAGCCTCTTTACCCTTGGCACTAGGTTCGGCCCTAGGCTTATTAAAGCCGCTACTGAATTCGCCCCTAGGCTTGTCAAAGCCTCCATCTCGCTTCTCATTCGGAACCCATTTCCCTTTCCATGCAGAAGTAGCCTGAGAACCAAATCTGGATGTTGACGTTTTCTTGAGTTGCCTTCCTATCTTGATAGCCATGTGAAGCATATCCTCCAAATCAACATAATGATGCAACTCCACCATGTTTGCAATCTCTCTATTCAAGCCCCCTAGAAACCGTGCCATAGTAGCTTCTGCATCCTCAACTACATTTGCCCTGATCATGGAAACTTCCATCTCTGTGTAATAGTCCTCAACACTTTTGGTCCCCTGATACAAATGTTGTAGTTTCTGATACAACTCCCTATAGTAATGGCTGGGTATAAATCTCTTTCTCATGAGACCCATAAGTTCTGCCCATGTCTGAACCGGTCTCTCATAGTTTCTCCTCCGAGTAGAGACAAGCTGTTCCCACCAAATCATAGCATAATCGATAAACTCAATTGCTGCCAGACTGATCTTCTTCTCGTCTGAGTAGTGATGACAGTTGAAAATCAATTCTATTTTCTTTTCCCATTCTAAATAAGCTTCAGGATCATTCTTGCCTTGGAATGTTGGTATCTTGATCTTGATGCTACCTAGATCACCATCTACATCTCCTCGCCTACCATATCCTCTACGATCATAATCCCCTCTTTTGGCATCAAATGCACCTCTATCATCAAACCGTCTATCCCTCCTATCATTCCTCCTATCAAACCTCCTATCATGCCCAGGCGGAAATCTCTCCTCCACATCATCAAAACCATCAGAATCATCAAACTCATTTTCAGCTTCCTCTTCATCTGGTGGTACATACTGTGGTGGTACATGGCGAGGTGGCACATTGTGAGGTGGTGGTACATTCTGAGGTGGTGGTACTCTGGGACCGCTACCAGTTTGAATACTTTCTACTAGGGGTGGGCGCGGTTCGGTTTTTGCAAAAAACCGAACCAAACCATATTTTACGGTTCGGATTTTTTACCTCTCAAACCAAACCATTAAATAACGGTTTGGTTCGGATTGAAAATTTTTTAAACCAGCGGTTTACGGATTGGTTCGGTTCGGTTTACGGATTATTATATTTAAAACAAATTTTCATCTACTTAAGTGAAGACAAAAAAAAAAAAAAAACTAGTATATCCAACAAATAGTATGAAGTGCTATGTGTGTAAGTTGTGACTCCAGGGAACACATGCTTTCCATTAATGAAGCACAGTTAATTCTTGTATTTTTTTTAAAAATTACCTTGAATAATGATGCTACCATCATTCTAATTAAGAGACAAATCCAAAATCTTACTTTCAAGAATAATGATGCTAGCATAAAACAAAAAATTTAAGAATAAAAGTATTAACAAATAAATTGAAGAATAAAAGTATTAACAAATAAATATATTAACAAAAAATTTAAGAATAAAAATATTAACATACTAATAAAAAAAAACATAGAATAAAATACAAATACAAATACAATTTTTTTTTATAAAAGAATATAATTTTTTTAATTATAACGGTTCGGTTCGGTTTAACAGGTGCGGTTCGGATTAGCTCCTGAACCGAACCGTAAACCGTTTGGGGTGGGCCATTCCGAATCGCAAACCGAACCGTTAGAAAAAAAATCGTAAATTCGGTCCGGTTTGGTTCGGTTTGCGGTTTGGTTCGGTTCGGTCGGTTTTTTTTGCCCACCCCTACTTTCTACACTCTTGGACAATCTCTCCAAAGCAGTATTCATGTTCTCCATCATATCTGTAAATTTCCTATCCAAAGCCTCAAGCTTTTCATCAGTAGTTAGACCTGCCATCTCAACACTAAACAAACAGATTAGAAATAACAAGAAAGTAAAACAAATATCTAAATCCTCACAATCTCACGTGTTTACACTCGAATGATATCACTATACTCGAGTTTGCACTCTATTTGGCTTTTACCCGATATTGTGCTCACAATCACTGCCTTTTACCACTCTTAAGTTCGTCCTCAATTCAAATGTGAACCACACTCAATCCAAGAATACAAACCAAATGTAGTCCTCAAGCTAGCACGAAACACAACGGACCCAACAATATATATATATATATATATATATATATATATATATATATATAGGGCAGAAGGAAAACAAAATACGAACAAGAATAGTAATGACGGAGACTCAATCAATAATACTTAAACTAGAGTAATTAGAAATAAGGAGTAAACAATTAGCACAATGGAAAAAAAAAAGCATGCAAATTCACGGTCGTATGCAATTTCGGGAGAAAATTTGGCACCGCTATAGAAATTTTGATGGGATACCCTCCACGGGCACCTAAATGATAAAATGGAACAAACTAGATTCAACCAAAAAAATTTAACTTTTTACTCTTTTTTTTTTTATAACGTCAGATGCTAAATATGGTTATGATTTCAGAGGCTGATTTAGGTTCTGATTTCAGAGGCTGGTTTTCAAAGCCTAATTTCAGAGTCTGATGAGGGTCTGAATCCAGGGTCTGCTGGTCAGTGTCTGATTTCAGAGTCGAATAAGGGTCTGATTTCAGGGTCTGAATTCAGAGGCTAATTTTCAGAGGTTACTGGTCAGGGTCTGATTTCAGAGGCTACTGGTCTGGGTCTGATTTCAGAGGCTAAGTTTCAGGGTCTGATCTCAGAGTCTGATTCAATGGTTAAGTTTCAAGGTCTGAACTCAGAGTCTGATTTCAGAGGCAGATTTCAAAGGTTACGTTTTAGGTCTGATGTCAGAAGCTAAGATTTCAGGGTCTATTTCAGACTTCACTTAGTTTTTCAGGGTCTGATTTCACACTTCACTAGGGTTTAGAAACAAAACACACAGCCGCCAAGAACATGCTTATTTCTTAAACATATGCTAAAGAACATAATGACTATGACGAACTGATAGGAAGAACAGAACAGAAACCCGGAACTGGAAAAGTGATAAGATGAACTGATATGCAACTAGGATGAACTGACAGAAAGAACAGAACAAAAAGATTCAGAACTGGAAAATGATAAAAGATGAACTAATATGCAGAACAACAAAACCAGATCCATAATATGCTTCACAACAAAACCAGATCCAGAATATGAACAAACAAAAACAGAAACAAGATCCAACAAGAACTGAAACGAAAATAACAAAGAACAAAATAAAAACAGAATCAAACAAAAGGAAAGATAGAAAAAATCAGACCTTGGAACCCTGAGCTCTAGATACCAAATGATAAGGAACCCACTTGGATTCGAAATCCAAGCAAACCCCAAGCAACAGACAGAACCCCAAGAACCGCGAATTTGATTTTGTAGGAACAAAACCATTCCAAGGCCACAAAGAAGACCCACAAAGAACTTGCCCTTGAGAACCTTTAAGATGAATCCTTGTAGTGTTTTACTAGCAATGGAGACGCCACTAAGTATGCCAAACTTAGATAAGTCATTTCAAACTTGAAAAGGGGAATCCCTCCCTTACAATAATTCGGCCATAGCCAAAGCTTTAAGCTTTTGAGTTTACAATTTCGTTGATTACCCTCAAATGAAGAAGAAAGTAAGCTTAAATAGTGTTACAAAAAGAAACCGTAAAGGCATAAAGACAACAATGCCCTTAAAAATGAAATTACACAAATATCAAGTCTTTAAGTCTTCAAAAGCCTAGGAAGCTTTATTCTAAACTGATTTGGGCCAAGTGAATTGGTTTTGGGCCCTTTCCATCGAAGCCCACATGCATCTCTATTTGTTTGTTGCAGTCGGCCATAAAACTCTGAACTAATCCCGCCATTGCTTCTCTGAGTCTTTTGGTCCTCTGCCTCGTAATTGGCCCTTCTGGTACTTGTAATGCGTCCTTTGGTTTGTTGTCGGCCTGGATCATGTCACACTTATTCGACCTAATTACGATTAGATATCTGATTATGATTAGATCAAAACTAAATCTGATTTAGTGATACATGTACATTAGACAAAGACCCTAGGATTTACAATATAGTGCGCAGTTACAACGTAGGTTGTAATTGACATTGAGAAGTGCATTATAAGATGTATATCCTTAAATAAAGTTCCTGGTCAAGATTTGCTAACACGGGTGAGTTAGTAAAATCCGTTGAGACCAGTACATGTCGTATATCGTGACTTGGTCCGATGGCTTATCCCAATGAACCATGAGTCTCGGGAGACTCGTATAGACATGTAGGTGTTTATTTGATAAGACATTGAACGACTCACTGAAGATTTCCTAATAGATGGTACACCAACGTCAATAAGAATCTTCACGAGTTGAGCGAGCATAGTGGTCCTCTGACTTGAGATACCACAGTGAGATATATGAGTTATCCTCCACACTTTGATGGCAGTCACGTCAACGATCTATTCATGATCAGACCTCCGCATGTTCGTTGGGTGTGGACTGATGCTCATGATATCCAGTGCGTATCAAGATAGGATCCGTCAGTCCTATGTACATGACATAGGCATCCTCACGTGTTTAAGATCTAGTAAATCCATGGCCATGGTATAACTTCAAAAATCAATTCCGAGTGTTATTTAGAGATTGTAAATTGAAAGTCGACTGTATTATACCGAACGGATTTGACGTTTTCATCTACATTCCAGGTATAATACGGATAGCCTGTGACGGAGGGATTATACGTATGCAGTGACCTCGACTTGCATAGTTTAGCGAGATTATCTATGGTCGTCATAATCCATGAGTGGGTGGATTATGGACACGAAATTGGATTTCGTGACGGAAAAACCTAAACTTATAGAGTCTCATAATATGAAGTGTACTCGTTGAGCACTTGAGCAACGCGATATGAATAATACGGATTATTCATAATACTTCATCGGATTAAGTGAGTTAATTTGAATCGTTTAATCGGTTCATAATACTTCATCGGATTAAGTGAGTTAATTTGAATCGTTTAATCGGTTAAATGATAACACATGCATTAGGGGATTTTTGCCCAATCGTAATTATTATGTATTTGTATTTGATACATAATACGATTAGATACACATTAATTGCACGTCAAATGAGATTTTGACACATGCCATAAATATATGTATTTTTTATTTATTGTAAACAAAATACATATATAATAATAATCACATTAATTAATTATTTGCATATTTAATTGTTAAATATTTTAATGAATAATTAATAAACGTTTTCCATAAATGTTATGGAATTTGTCCAATTATTATTGGTCAACATGTCATGTTTTAATTACACTTTATTTGTCCAAATTTGATTTGTTATTATAAAGTGTAAATTGATTTAATTAGATTAATTTTTTTCAAATGACAAAAATGCCCTTGTCAAAGTCGGTTAGCATGTTTTTAAATGTTAAAAATTTTCTTCTCCAGTATTCTATCTACCATTTCCAAACACACAAAAGAGAAAAAGCCTAGGGTTTGTTTGATCAAATCCAAGAAGAATCAAAGGAAAATTCAAGAATAAAGCTAAGGAATTGGAGGATTAAAGGTAATCTACCATAACCATAAGCTTGGAAATTTAATTTCTTTTTTCTTGAGTTGTTAGAAGGGTTCTAGGGTTCCTTTGATGCTGAATTTTTGGAGCTTTTGTTTGTGGATGTTGGAGATGGAAGTGAAATGCATGTCTGAAGTAGTTTTTGGGTGAAATTAATGTAATTTGTATCCAAATTTGATCATTTGATGATGAGTTACTATTCTAGAGTGTTATGACCACTCTTGTGACACCTAGAATTGTTCTTGGGTTGGTCATATATGGTAACTTGATTTGGTGTTGAGATTAATTTGATTAATGTTGAAAATTTGGATTTAAAGCATGAAAAATGGGCAATTTCGTTTTCTGTTTCAGACCTGGAAATGATTCTGATTTTGTGATGAAATTTTTATCTTATGAATGTAATGAATGTATTTTGGGAGTTGGAACAATTGTCGGAAAGTGTTTCAGAGTTGAAATAAGCGAAAACGGCCAAAAACGGCATTACCGGGTGACTTTTGAGCCAACCGGGTGACAGCTGTCCAAACAGTGAGTTCGTCACTGTTGGGGCAGCCCATGAACTGCCCTAACACTATTGGGGCTGACCTAGGCAGTGTTGGGATTTATGTCCTAGAGCTTCATGTATTGTAAACTGAATTGATTTTTGTAATAATAATAAAGCATTATTCATTTTATCAAAGTTGTTTACCTTGATTACTCTTGTACCTTTAGACTTAGTGTATGTTTGATGCACAAGAGGATTTAAGTCTAAAGTTAGTAATCTAAATAGTCCATAGAGAGGAAACAAAGAGGGTACTTTGTTTGTAGTATATCTATAGCTGCGGTCCATTCTATACTTGTATGACGATCTTGATCTGGGATCGTTCATGTAGTGACATGGGAATGGAGGCACCTTGTATGATAAGATCATATAGGACTGGACTCAGATAAATACGAATTTCTTTTAATATCCGTTAACCAAAGAAATTCATTTTATCTAATAGATGGTCATATATGGATTCGATCTTAATCCTGAGTGTATTACGAACTCATGCATTACAGGCTATGTCCTTTGATTTACTATGGTGAGGTTGGTGTTGCATTCCCGGCCAATAACTACGTATTTTTGGGATATGGTTTGGTATGTTGCTGGGTCAGCGCAGTTTTTGTTAAACTCAGCGCAGTTTCACTATTCCACGACTTGACGTCAGCGCAGTTTCAGTTTTGGGGATGAGTCCCAGGGGGCGAGGCCCACATCAACAGTTTCGGGGATGCGTCCCAGGGTTGTAACCCATATCACCAGCAGTTTCAAGGATGCGTCCCAGGGTCGTGACTCACATTGGCAACGTTATTGGGATGCGTCCCAGGGTCGAGGCCCACATTTTGTCAGTGGTATTGGGATGCGTCCTAGGGTCGAGCCCCCGTTGTCGGTTGCAGCTATTGGGATGCGTCCCAGGATCGAAGTCTGCTACAGCATCAACTCAGTTCGAGGCAGCAGGCAAGTCAGGAGGCAGCTGGCGAGCCAGGTAAGTGAAAATGCATTGCATAACTTTGATAGGATTGTTCAAAGTCACACTGCACAAGTCCCATCAAAGTTGGGGCGACTGTAGGCACTGCATTTTTGCATATAAGTCCCTATGCTGAGTCTTATTTGGAGGCACTACCTTTTAGGTCGCGGAAGTCGCGGGAAACGGACGTCAGAAGGGAAAATTCAGAATAAATATGTCATCAGATTCATTTCACAAGTTCACTGTTTTTTCGTTCGTGTTGCGTTCGTGACCACGTTCAAACGTCAAGCAGATTGCGGGCGTTCGTGTAGTGTTCGAATCGGCGTTCGAACGGCGTCGGCATTTCTGGTTTTGCTGCTAGCCCACACGCCCACCACCTTGGCCCACACGCCCAAGGCCCTTAAAATACAACCAAATTAATTAAATCATATACCAAATTAAATAAAACATTAAATAAAATCATGCCTAATTAAAATCAATCAACCAATTATATTCCCAATCAAGAATATTTTTATTCCTAATTAAAAATATTGTATCCCTAACTTAACAAATATCATGCCTAAACAATACAAATTAAATATACTAACTTCCTAATTTGAACTAATTTTGTCCCCCCTCAATCTTAGGATTTCCTTGTTTGACACTAAATCAAATCCCCCTTAAATGCCAAATCCCTTTCCTTGTCAAGTAAGGAGTAGCCCTACCCCCTTTGCCTATAAAAAACCAACCTCTCCCAACCCTTGCGTCCAGTCACACACGCATACAGCAAGAAAAAGCCTCTTGATTCACGCATACAGCAAGCAAATATTTCTCTTCTCCTCCTACACCCTTAGCCGAAAATCACAGCCTCATAAACCCCTCAATGGCCGAAAACATTACAACATGAAACACCACCGAAAGAGCCCCTTATACAGCAGCACACATCCCCGAAAAACAGCCCCTATACAGAAGCACACATCACCGAAAAATAGCCCCTATACAGCAACCCCATATCACCGAAAATACCTTAAAAAAAACAGCCCCTAAATCACCTAAACCAGTGACTAAAAAACTGCACTTAAAGCCTTTCAAAACACCCAAAACAGTAGCCTAAAACACCAAAAACGGTGACCAAGATACAGCAGGAGTACAGCAGAAAAACAGCAGCGAAACGGAGCAAAAACAGTAGCTTGAGCAGCGAAACAACGAGGAAAAACGCAAACCAGTGAACCAGAAAAGTTACGGAGCTTTCACCCTTCCGATCACCGTGAAACGCGAGTCTGAGAGTCGACGAAAAAGGTTAGACCTGAGGGTATTCTTTCACATCCGCTTTTCAGTTGTATTTTTATTATTTATTGAGTTTTGTTTGCATTATTATTGTGGAGTGAAGCATGTTGTGGCCCTTGAATAAAATGGAAAATGTGTCGCCTCTCGTGGTTTATAGGATGGAAACCCGGACATAAATTTCATAGCCGATTCCGATGGACGGTAGTATGATCTGTACTCGGGATACAACTCCACGTACCACTTGAGTAAACGGCGCATATTTCGTTTTATGTTATTTTGATTTGTTTATTATTCGTTACTTGATTTCCGCATGTTATTTGTTTATGTAATGATGAGATAAAGCGCATGGGCTTAGTAAGTGCGATTAAAGGTCCTCTATTTTGAGAGGTTAAAATCCTTTACCACGATGCTTTGCCGCGCCGGATAATGTATATTCGATTGGATGTGAGATATGTTCAATCAGATACACGAAGTCCGATATCGTTGTCTTTACTTTTTATATATGTATTGTGTTGTTTGCACATAGGCTTAGTAAGTGCGATTAAAAGTCCTCTATTTTGAGAGGTTAAAATCCTTTACCACGATGCTTCGACGCGCCGGACGATGTATATTCGGTTGAATGTGAGATGTGTTCAATCGGGTATACGAAGTCTGATATTGTTGTTACTTTTATTTCTTGTATGCATTGTATTATTTGCGCATGGGCTTAGTAAGTGCGATTAAAGGTCCTCTATTTCAAGGGGTTAAAATCCTTTACCACAATGATTTGCCGCGCCGGGCGAGGTACATATGATTGGATGGGAATGAGTTCAATCGGACACGTGAGATCCTACATTGTGGATTTGTTTGTCTATGTATGTGTTGCATGCATCAGGTCTGGTTTCGTTCGAACGCGTTCTCGAACGCTATACGAACGTGAACCTTCTGTTTACCGTTCGAACGCGTTTTCGAACGCTACTCGAACGCGCATGCATTTTCTTAGTTTTATCATGCATCAGGTATGGTTCCGTTCGAACGCGTTCTCGAACGCTATACGAACACAAACCTTCTATTTACCGTTCGAACGCGTTTACGAACGCTACACGAACGCACACACACTGAACTGAGTCATTTTCATCATATTCCATGCGTAATTGCCCCTATCAGTTATCCCTTTGTATTACGAATCTGATTGCCTCTTTTCATTACGCATGATCTTGTCATTGTCATTTATCTGTATTCCCCACATGTATGAGTACAACGTGTTTATTAAGTTGTATGCTTGCCGTATGTTAATTTATCTTTATGCATGCAAATCCGGACATAGATTATATGCATATAGGTTGTATGCAAACATGAAAAAAATGTGTTATATGAACTTAGATATGAGTTTTGTACTTATGCATGCGAACTTAGGAAGCAAATTACTCTTGGAAATATGTGTTGCTTAGGCTTGGTTGAATTATTGCACAAATCATTTCATTACAAGTGGCATAAGTAAGGACCATTCTGAACCCAACGGTTTGAGGTCTTCCCTTGCGAGGGGTGAGTGCGGTCAAAGTATATTTTCATTTTTTTTAATTATTTTTAATAGAATCATTCTCTTTTTCATATAAAATCATCAATTACAATACTAAAATGATATTAAAAATTAAAAAGTAGATTAAAAAGTGAAATCGGGCGATTTTTGGAAAATCATAAGTCAGAAATCAATCGATTAATCGGTCAAATTGCCCATATATCAGTGTTAATTTAAATCGGTCAAAATCGATCAAGTCAAATTGCTCAAGCAGCGATTTACAATTAATCGTTCATTAATCATTGATTAATTGACGATTAAATAGCATAATAGCAAGGTTAAATTAGAAATGAAATTAATTTGAAACATTATAGAAACCGGAGAATGTTGCTAATAGCTAATACAAGTTCAGATTCCATTAAAAATCAAGAATTCGACGACTACAACGAGACAAGAGACTGAAATAATTCTTAGCCATAAGGATTTCACTTGTGCCGAGTACAAACACAGTTCTCACTTCCTACCTCTGCTGCAATGCAAAGAGGCTGAGCTTTTCCCCACCCAAATACCAAGTTGATCGTTTTTCCACTAATTCGTTCAAGAAATCATCCAGCTTGTCAATGGTCACATTGGGCATGACCACTACATGTGCAATATTACCCTGGCAAGCAAGTTGCCACCGACGGACAAACTCTTCATCTTGAGGACGCTCAAACACAACAGTACTGCTAAGCTCATTCAACATGGCACTAATCCCAGCATCGCGAAGTCGGTCCTTCAAGTAGTGTGCATTTCTAAGACACTTCTGGACTTCTTTCTGGAACCCTTTGTAACCTTTTCTATTGAGAGTATACCAGAGAAAGATAGGAGCATGACCATTCCGGCTTCCCATGATTGTGGCATCCCTAGAAGCAAGGTACTCAACATTCCTTGAGAGGGCATTGATGTGTTCCATCCTTGTTATTTGAACACCACAAGGCATTGGACATCCCGCAAACTTATGGCCAGAGACACTCACACTTCCAATGGGTTTCTTGAAAGAAACCTTTGGTGCCTGTATTTTAACAAGAATAATAAGCCCAAAGGATTTAATAAGTTCTAGATAGGACTGTACATGGATAAATATTCATGGAAGCAATTGGAGCTTCTGGGACAAATATTAATATTATGATATTATGCCATCATCCACTAGTGAAATGAGATACTTGTTCCTCAGAAGTTAATATTATGACAGAATTTTAGGCAACCATTGCGATACATGCCCAAATATATTATAAGGTAGACAAGAAAAGAAGATGAGCAAACTGGTCATGATCAAACAAAACATATTTGATGAGTTAATGTTAGCCAGTGTTCACAGTCTATGATTGGGTTTATACAAGGCCACAGGATGCCTTCTCTGAGCAATGAGCAGTAAATGCAAAATAAGGCAGCCAACCTTCCTATCCTTTTTCTCCTTATAATGTCAGTGACTCAGTAGTAGAAAATGACAAGACTTACCTTTTTAACAAAAGGCATCATGAGTCCAAACAGAGCTCCATCACAATGAATGTAGAACCGATCTTGCTTAAATCCACTTTCTTCAAGAGTTTGTATAACAAGATCAAGGTCATCGACAGCTCCTTTAACAGTTGTTCCTGTAACACAGGTAATCCATCAAATCAGGTTTGTATTCCAGGCAGACTCACGCCTGCTGGTAAATGTGGGAACATGTAAAAGGGGGGCCAAGATAGAAAAAAGACCTATATTAACATTAATGATGGCTGGCTTGTCCTTGTTCTGAAGTAATTTAGCTTTGAAATCAGCACAATCAATTTCACCAGAAATCAAACAGTCAATCTTCACACATTCCATTCGATACATACGTGCTGCTTTAAAGATAGAATAATGTGATTCTCGTGATGCATAGAGAATTCCATCAGGAAACACCTCTCTCCTACACAATAAAATATATTCAATTTCACACCTGTGACAGAAAATATATTGGTGATGCAAGAAGAAATACCACACAGCTAATAGTACAAATTACCCACCCAACTAAAATTCCATGAAGATTTCCTTCTGTACCACAGTTTGTAATGTATCCCCAGTATTCATTACTCTCTATATCCCAAAGACGCGCAAACCAATCCAAAACACACAAACTTCAAACTGTCTTGAATGAACACCATAGTTGCTCTCAATAAATGGATCGCCAAGATTATTGATGGAGAAATGCTGCAACTGAGCAAGGGCACCATAATCGAAGTCTAGATTATAAGGATAACCTGAAGCAAATGACACCGTCAACATAAAAATTAAAGAACAAATTCAGAGCCACAAAAATCAGACTGACAAATAGCATGCAAAAAATCATAACATCTTGGCAACAGCATCTTTTTCACTTTCTTTAATTTTTTAAATTTATCTTACTTGAACATCAGCTGATCAAAGATATGGCAAGGCTTAATCACCCCCCATGAAACAAGGGAACTGTTCCTCTCTTCATGCCATTCTCATTTAGCAACTAAACACTAACAACCAATCAAACTTGCACGACAAGACACTAAAAGCATAAGATTAGCATTGAGTTTCTAAGGATGAACTTAGGTTACTTCCAGTGTTTAAAAATACGTTTCGAGGCGGCCGCCTCGCACCGCCTCACGGCGTCGGCGCGTCGAGGCGGCCGCCTAATACGCCGTAGTCCATTTTTCCGCCTTTCACCGCGCGAGGCGGCCGCCTCAGACCGCCTACGCAGACTCGGCGCGAGGCGGTCTGAGGCGGCCGCCTCGCGTTCAAACATTTTTTTTTTATTTTTTGGTTTTCCCACCGAAACGACGACGTTTTGGCTTCTTTATAAAAAAAAAAAAAGAGAGATTAATGAATCAACGTTTCTTCTTCGCGTCTCGCCTTCATCTTCGTCTAGGGTTTCTCGTCTCGCCTTTGTCTTCGCGTCTCAGCATCGACGTCTCGTCTTTGCGTCTCGGCTTCGTCGTCTCGACATCTCTTCTTCGCGTCTCAGCAGTAGGTGAGTCTCTTCTTCGCGTCTCAGTTTGTTACATGTCAAATTTGTATCTTGTTTACTCTCTTGCACAATTAGGTCCAAGTCAGTAAGATACATGTCAAATTTGTATCTTGTTTACTCTCTGTATTTCAGCGAATAAGTTGTGGATAATTGGAATTACTTTTCCTTTTTTTGATTGGAATTACTTTTCTATTTTGTTTTGTTTCCCATGCTTGATAAAACAAATTAAAAAATAATACGACTTTTTGTTATTTGTTAGGGAAAGGGAAAGCTCCACAATTAGTGGATGAAGACAATACAAGTGAAGGAGGTTCTTTAGCTGATGAGTCATCTGATGATGGCAGAGATTTTGACCCAAGCTTCATGCCGCTAGACACTAATGATAGCTTGTTTAGGGATTAGTTATCAATAATTTTTTGAACATACTATGAATTATGAAGAAGTTAATGTATTTTCAATTAATTATCAATAGTTTTTTTAACATATTATGAATTATGAAGAAATGAATGTATTTTGGATTATTTTTCCGATTTTCGGATCGAGGCGCCTGCCTCACCGCCTCGAGGAGGTCCGCCCCGCGCCTCAATGGCCGGCCGCCTCGAGGCGCCGCCACGTATTTTTAAACATTGGTTACTTCCCAGATTGATGTTTTGTGGATTTTTAATTTTAATCTACTGTAAAATAGAATAACAAAGCATAAATGGTGGATAATTGACAATGATTAGCTGCTAAGTAAATCAAACACTGTAGCATAAGAATTATAGTTACAACTATACACTTGATTAATAAAAAGTATTACTACCTGTACCACAAAACGACACCGTTTATCAAGTATTTGTGCGTAGTTCAGACTGACAAATAGCATGCAAAAAATAATAACATCTTGGCAACAGCATCTTTTTCACTTTCTTTAATTTTTTAAATTTCTCTTACTTGAACATCAGCTGATCAAAGATATGGTAAGGCTTAATCACCCCCCATGAAACAAGGGAACTGTTCCTCTCTTCATGCCATTCTCATTTAGCAACTAAACACTAACAACCAATCAAACTTGCACGACAAGACACTAAAAGCATAAGATTAGCATTGAGTTTCTAAGGATGAACTTAGGTTACTTCCCAGATTGATGTTTTGTGGATTTTTAATTTTAATCTACTGTAAAATAGAATAACAAAGCATAAATGGTGGATAATTGACAATGATTAGCTGCTAAGTAAATCAAACACTGTAGCATAAGAATTATAGTTACAACTATACACTTGATTAATAAAAAGTATTACTACCTGTACCACAAAACGACACCGTTTATCAAGTATTTGTGCGTAGTTCAGACTGACAAATAGCATGCAAAAAATAATAACATCTTGGCAACAGCATCTTTTTCACTTTCTTTAATTTTTTAAATTTCTCTTACTTGAACATCAGCTGATCAAAGATATGGTAAGGCTTAATCACCCCCCATGAAACAAGGGAACTGTTCCTCTCTTCATGCCATTCTCATTTAGCAACTAAACACTAACAACCAATCAAACTTGCACGACAAGACACTAAAAGCATAAGATTAGCATTGAGTTTCTAAGGATGAACTTAGGTTACTTCCCAGATTGATGTTTTGTGGATTTTTAATTTTAATCTACTGTAAAATAGAATAACAAAGCATAAATGGTGGATAATTGACAATCATTAGCTGCTAAGTAAATCAAACACTGTAGCAGAAGAATTATAGTTACAACTATACACTTGATTAATAAAAAGTATTACTACATGTGCCACAAAACGACACCGTTTATCAAGTATTTGTGCGTAGTTCAGATTTTTACCTAGATGGTGTTTGGTCCGTTCCGTCAACGTCTTCCTATAGCGAGCCAAAACGCCGGCCATGTAAGCCTCCTTGTCGCCGGTGAACTCGTCGTTTGCCTCGGGTTCCGTAACAGCTAAGCACGATGTGTGCACGTTCCTCCCAAGCACAATCTCTCTCTCGGCAATCTTCTGCTTCAGCTCGTGGACCCCACCGCCATTCTCCGTCACAACCGGAGGCACCGGTTCTGTCACCACCGCCGTCGGATCGAACTCCAGACCAAAGATCTTCTCCGTCCCTCCGTTCGCGTGCTTCATCGTTGCTTCAGCCATATGACTTTTAAAAAACTGACCGTTTGATCGTTCAATCTGAAAATGGAAATGAGAGAAATTTTGTGTTACTGTGAGATTATTATTTTATTTTAATTTTAAAAATAGGAAATTCGCAGATCTAGAAAGAAGAAAAAGAGAGAAACCTGATTGGTGAACTGAGATGCGATGGATTCGTTCAACGAGAGAGAGAGAGAGATGCAAATTTGCAGCGACAAACTCGGAGGTTTTAGCTCCCTATTTTATATTCGCGATTACTTTAGGGACTTTTCAAAGAATAAAAAATAAATTTAAAATATATACCATGAGCATATGTGTCTGGTGGTGATTATGATAATTACGTTACAAATTCAATTTAGTTTATCTGTCTTGATATATATTTTTTTAGAACGGGTCCAAAATATTACTGATGAGAACCGGCCAAATATAATACGGGCTTGGATCTTTGTTTTTAATTTATCGGTCTCGTGAGCCTCCTTTCATACACATATTTTTATGTTTAATAATACAGAATATTAATTTTCACATATAATCTGTCCAATTGTTAGGAATTTGTCATATACCCAATTTATGTGTGACTTTATATACATATTGTTGATGGTGATTTTTGTGACAAAGTATTTAAACAGTACGGCAAGGGCAGAGATTAATTTTCCCATTTTGAAAGGACTGATGTACAGAAGGTATTGGTTACTCCTCGGCCAGACATGGTGTTCGGACCCGGTTTCCCGGATTGCCCGACCAGAGGACACAACATGATGCAAGTCTCAGAGACCGACAACATCAGAGTCGAGACCGACCACTTTAGCCCGGTAGCTCAATTCGGTACTGTCTTTTCTCCTGGATCAGGATGATGAGCTCGGATATTTTGGGTCAGGTCGGAAGCAGTTTGGGTAGTTCAGCTCACGATTTGGCCGTGCATATGAAGCCTGACGTGTGATTAAGACCGTTTGGACTTTTATCTCTGACATGTACTATCGTACAAGAGCCCTTTACAAGATGTCATCATTAATGGTGAAGTGTGGCAGTATAGAAAACGGAGTGATGTGTGCAGACACTGCATTTTTGCATAAGCCCAATGATGAGCCTCGTATGGAGGCACTACCTGAAAAGTTACGGAAGTCGCGGGAAACGAATGCAGAAAGGGAAAACTCCAAAATTAGCACATCATTGGATTCAGACTCACTAGCCGGCTTCAGATACGCTCAGTCAGTTTCTGTTTCAAACCTTAGCCTCGACCCAAAACCCCTGCAATCCATTCCATACACGCCCACACCATACAAAGCCCATACAACCCATCCACAAAACCCACACGCCCAAGCCTTCCCAAATAAAAAAATCCCATGTAAACACATATTCAAATCCCCTTAAAATCACCTTCCAATTAATGAGATTGTAAATATCCTCCTCACCAAATTTACAAGAATTCTTTCCCAAAATATATCCCCCAAATTTATTTGATTTGTTTCCTTGATTGAAGATCCCTTGAAAACATTATAAAAATGAGGTTTGGCCAAACCCTAGGGAGCTTAGACACACACGGCAAACAAAAACACAAACCAAAAAACCCTAATCGTGAGACACCAACCATCCTAAAACGCAAACAACAACTAGCTAGCTGAAAACCAGTAACAAAAAAATCCCTTAAATCACCAACCGAACAGAAAGCAACAAGCCCCACCGACCAAAGAAACAAACAAAATTAGCAGCCCCACCGAACCAAAGAAACCAAAACCAGTAACAAACACCCTTTCAATCACCGACCAAAACACCAAATCAAAGCCCTTCAATCAACGTAAACCAGTACACCAAAAAATGTGAACCCTGGACACAAACTAGCAACTAACCGAACTGACATGATCCAGGCCGACAATAAAGAAAAAGACCCATTACAAGTACCAGAAGGGCCAATTACGAGGCAGGTTACCAAAAGATTCAGAGAAGCAATGGCGGGATTAGTTTAG
This sequence comes from Zanthoxylum bungeanum, assembly GCA_019454045.1. NCBI lineage: Eukaryota > Viridiplantae > Streptophyta > Magnoliopsida > Sapindales > Rutaceae > Zanthoxylum > Zanthoxylum bungeanum. The sequence continues at coordinate 64,582 of SKCR01045205.1, read as the reverse complement.
AGTTTTATGGCCGATTGCAACAAACAAATAGAGACGCATGTGGGCTTCAATAGAGAGAGCCCAAAGCCACTTCAATTGGCCCAAATCAGTTTTGAATGAAGCTTCACAGGCCTTTGAAGACTTGAAGACTTTGGTATTTTTATAATTTAGCCTTTAGGGGCATTGTTGTCTTTATGCCTTTAGGGTTTATCTTTGTAACACTATTTAAGCTTTCTTTCTTTTTCATTTAAAAACAATCAACGAATTTGAGAGAATATTACAACTTTATGCTTTTTGGCTATGGCCACATTCTTGTAAGGGAGGGATTCCTCTTTTCAAGTTAAAATCGACTTATCTAAGTTTGGCAAACTTAGTGGCGTCTCCATTGCTAGCAAAACACTACAAGGAATCATCTTAAAAGTTCTCAAGGGCAAGTTCTGACATTATCCAAGGGATAACATTTGACATGAATGCAGTCACCCAAGGAACATTAGAGCCTTTGCAATTGCCAACAGGCCCAATCACACGCCAAAGAGCTAAGAAGATCACAGACGCAATAGCGGGGCCAGAGTTTGCATATAATAGATGCATTCATTCTTCTAGTTTTTACTTGCCTTATGAGATTGATTATGATTCTAATTCTTTAACTCCTATGGATTTATTATCTTTGATTGTTATTAAGCTTGGGAGTATGAATGATAAGTGAAAGGCATAGTTGGTGAGAATAATAGGTTTCCAATGCATTGTGTTTGACCCCGGCAATTGGGTGTGGCTTTATATGCAAGAGGAAAAGATACAAGCATAACGAAGATCCAAGTTGCAACCAAGAGGGGATGGTCTATTTCAAGTCTTGGAACGGATTAACGACAATGCATATAAGCTGGATTTGCAAGGTAAGTACAATGTATCTGCTACTTTTAATGTTTCTGACTTAACTCATTTTGATGCAGTTCAGATTCGAAGTCGAATCCTTTTCAACAAGGAGGGAATGACATGAGTCCAACCACACCAGAGACATTACATGATGCAGCTAACAACTTGGTGGAACCCATGCAGTTGCCAACAGGTCCAATCACATGCCAAAGAGTAAAGAATATCAGAGAGGCCTTTGCGGGACTAGCTCAGAGCTATGTGACCAGTTGCAGCAACCAAGTCAAGTGCACACCAGAGACACATATGGGCATAACCAGAGAGGTCCCCAAGCTGTTTCATTTGACCCAGATCAGCTCAGACTGAACCATAGCAGAGCAGCTTCAGCACCGGCACCCTTTTGACCCGATTTCACCCATTTTGGGACTATGTTGAATTCAGTCAAATGGGGGCATTTTTTCATTTGTGCTCGACATTTTGACTTTATTTATGATGTAATTAGCATGGTTGACTATGCCATTAGGCTTAATTATGCTTAGATCTGTACTTAGCCGAAAGCACGTCAATTTACTATAGCATGTAAGCACCTCAATTAGCTTAAGTGAGATTAGCTTCTAATCTTTGTTTTAAGTTTATTTAGGTGCAAAAGGACCTTAATGGTCGTGGTTGAGGTGTTTGACTTAGGGCTTTTGGTAATTTTAGCTCTAGGGTCATTTTAGTCTTTTTACTCTCTTGTAACCCTTAGTATATGACTCTTCTTTGTATTTTGGAGACAACAAACGTAATATACAAAATTTGAAAGAGAGAAAAGCTTGAGCTTTCCATGGCTATGGCCGAAACCTTGTTGAGGGAGGGATTCCCCTTTTCAAGTTCAAATTGACTTATCTAAGCTTGGCAACTTAGTGGCGTCTCCATTGCTAGCAAAATACAATCTGATTTCATGCTTGTGGTTATCATGGACGTGAGTTTCATGGTGGTTAGGGGCTGATCTTGGTTGGGTTTTGTTCCTACAAAATCAGTATTCAAAGTTATTGGGGTTTTGAGAAAGATGCTTGGGGGTTTGCTTGGTTTCAAACCCAAGTGAGTTCTTGTCAAGTTCTTTGTGGGTCTTCTTTGTGACCTTGGAAGGGTTTTGTTCCTACAAAATCAAATTCGCGGTTCTTGGGGTTCTGTTCGTTGCTTGGGGTTTGCTTGGATTTCGAATCCAAATGGGCTTCTTGTCATTTGGTATCCAGAGTTCAGGGTTCCAAGGTCTGATTTTCCTATCTTTATTTTGTTTGATTCTGTTTTTATTTTCGTTCTTTGTTATTTTTGTTTCAGTTTTTGTTGGATCTTGTTACTGTTTCTGTTTTCGTTTTGTTTATTTTTGGATCTGGTTTTGTTGTGTTCTGCATATCAGTTCATCTTTTATCATGTTCTAGTTCTGGGTTTTGTTGTTGTTCTTCATATCAGTTTGTAATTTTTGTTTATTTCTGGATCTGGTTTTGTTGTGTTCTTCATATAGTTCGTCATATACATTCTGTTCTTTAGCATATGTTGAAGAAATAAGCATGTTCTTTGGCGGCTGTGTGATTTGTTTCTAAAACCCTAGTGAAGTGTGAAAAAAAAAACCATCAGATTCGGACTCTAAAATCAGGCTCTGAAACTTAACCTCTGAAATCAAACTCTGAAATCAGACCCTGAAACTTAACCTCTAAAATCAGACCCTGAAACTTAGCCTCTGAATTCAGACCCTGAAATCAGACCCTGATCAGACTTTGAAATAAGACCCTGATCAGACTCTGAAATCGGACATTGACCAGTAGCCTCTGAAATCGGACCCTGAAAACCAGCCTCTGAAATCAAAACCTAAATCAGCCTCTGAAATCAAAACATAAATCAGCCTCTGAAATCAGAACCACAGTATCAACATCTGACGTTATAAAAAAAAAGAGTAAAAAAGTGAAATTTTTTTGTTGAATTTAGTTTGTTCCATATTATCATTTAGGTGCCCGTGAAGGATATTCCATCAAAATTTCTATAGAGGTGCCAAATTTTCTCCCGAAATCGCATACGACCGTGAATTTGCATGTTTATTTTATTTTTTTTCCATTGTGCTAATTGTTTACTTCTTTATTCTAATTACTCTAGCTTAAGTATTATTGATTGAGTCTTCGTCATTGCTATTCTTGTTCGCATTTTGTTTCCGCCTGCCCTATATATATATTATTGGGTCCGTTGTGTTTCATGCTAGCTTGAGGACTATATTTGGTTTTGTATTCTTGGATTGAGTGTGGTTCACATTTGAATTGAGGAAGAACTCAAGAGTGGTAAAAGATTGTGATTGTGAGCACAGTATCGGGTAAAAGCCAATAGAGTGCAAACACGAGTGGAGTGATATCATTCGAGTGTAAACACTTGAAATTGTGAGGATTTACATATTTGCTTTACTTTCTTGTTATTTCTAATCTGTTGGTTTAGTGTTGAGATGACAGGTCTAACCACTGATGAAAAGCTTGAGGCTTTGGATGAGAAATTTACAGATATGATGGAGAACATGAATATTGCTTTAAAGAGATTGTCCAAGAGTGTAGAGAGTATTCAAACTGGTAGCGGTCCCAGATCACCACCAAATGTACCACCACTTCATAATGTGCCACCTCGCCGTGTACCACCACAATATGTACCGCCAGATGAAGAGGAAACTGAAAATGAGTTTGATGATTCTGATGGTCTTGATGATGTTGAGGAGAGATTTCAGCTTGGGCATGATAGGAGGCCTAATAGGAGGTTTGATAGGAGGAATGATATGAGGGATATACGGTTTGATGATAGAGGTGCATTTGATGCCAGAAGAGAGGATTATGATAGGAGGGGATATGGTAGACGAGGAGATGTAGATGGTGATCTAGGTAGCATCAAGATCAAGATACCAACATTCCACGGCAAGAATGATCCTGAAGCTTATTTAGAATGGGAAAAGAAAAAAATATTGATTTTCAACTGTCATCACTACTCAGATGAGAAGAAGATCAATCTGGCAGTAATTGAGTTTACCGATTATGCTATGATTTGGTGGGATCAGCTTGTCTCTACCCGGAGGAGAAATTATGAGGAACCAGTTCAGACATGGGCAGAACTTAAAGGTCTCATGAGAAAGAGATTTATACCCGGCCATTACTATAGGGAATTGTATCAGAAACTATGTTAGGAAACATAATCCCTAATATATTTACATGTTTGTCCTCTTAGGATCTAACCATACATGTATTACTAGTCCTAGATTTATTTACAAACTAATTGAAATAAATCTAAGTTAATCACAACACAATTGCATACATTTCTTCTTGTAGAGACCTCTTAATCAAACTTAATTGATTGCTTAACTCAATAAGCAAATGGTCTTATTTATTGAAGGGAAACCAAGTCACTATTAGTTCACATGCATGAATTACTATTAATCATTGATTACTATTTAATCACATGCATTGATTACTATGTAATCACATGTATTTGGATGCATAATGACTTTTTTTTGGATAAGGTGCATAATGACTTTCTCTAACCCTTCAAAAAATGTTACCATCATGGGTGTACCATATGTTCCCCACTTAACATTTTACTAATTGTTGTTACTTAACAACTCTTGTTGTTACTGAATTATTTGATTAACAACTCTTGTTGTTACTTAATAATTTCCAACATGAAATCATTACTAATTGTTGTTATTTAACAACACCAAATAATTAACTTAATAATTTCCAACATGAAATTATTACTAATTGTTGTTAATTTAACAACACCAAATAATTAACAACAATTAATTTCCAACATCTCCCACTCACACATGATGGGATCAACATTTTTTATTATCTCTACAAGAATAATTCATACTTTACAATTGTGCCGTGCGACCAGCATACTTCGAGAGCTCACTTGCTATACATCTGTTAGGAATATATAGCCGTTCGAAAAATGGATAGAACCATAGTGGATTATGTATGCAGTATCCTCGATCATTTATCACATCAAATCTCTCTCGATCTCTTTTCGAATGTAATAATTATTTTGTATTCACAATCATGTTTGATCACATAGAACAACATAATTGGTCGACCAGTGAATACAATCTAATGTGATATTACTCATATAATTATCTTTCTCCTTTCTCGAATCTCTCAACTTTGATTCAATTCGTTTTTCCAGAGATGTTCTTTCAGATCGAATCTCTCATGATCTTTCAGCAACATTCCAAGATAGCGATCATCAAATCTAAGTTTTAAGAAGCAGACAAGAGTCTAAAGGGTACAATGTGAGATTGAAATAACCTCAAGGGTCTCACACAATATCAAGACTGAGATCTTTACTTGTATTACCCTCAATAGTCGCAAATGTACACATGGTATGAAAATATGTGCTACGGTATTCTCTTCTTTCAAATGGAGCGCATGTCTCATAAAATACCGTACTGATTATAGTTCAGACAAAACACAATGTCTAACTCATAACTGACATTAAGACAAGTAAGGTGAAGCAAACTTATTCACCTTAGGTCATATCACAGAGAAAGTGATCTCATAACGACATTACTTAATTTTCAAGCTTGAGCTCTCTAAATTATCACTCAGATAATTAGCTTAAAAATTTGTCTCATCTCCCATTAACACAAAGTAATGGAGGCGATTGCCCGTGTGAGAGGGCCAATATTCACTTGTCCGACATACTTCTCATACTAACCAATAGTATATTTGTTTAAACATATATCACCATAATAACACGTAAGCATTGAACACAAATATTAATGAGTATTAACATTAGTAAACATTATTTGGGAAAAATACATATCATAATATGTAAGCACATTAACATCTACGCAATCCTTGAGTTTTTACATGTCTAACAAAGACATCTCTAGGAACAGGCTTGGTCAATGGATCTGCTACCATTTCTTGCGTAGAAATGTACTTCATGTTTACCTCTTCTCGTGCAACTATGTCTTTCACAAAGTTATATTTGGTATCTATATGTTTTGTTTTACAATGGAATTTTGGGTCTTTTGTGTAGGATATCGCTGCTTCACTATCACAGTTAACTAATACTGGACCAGAAGCTTCATTTGACATACCCAAATGATCCAAGAACCTTTTCAACCACACAGCCTCTTGTACTGCTGATGAAAAGGCCACAAATTCAGCCTCCATTGTGGATAAGGCTATACAAGACTGTTTCTTACTACTCCATGAAATGGCACCATTGTTTAGCAAGAAAACAAAACCAGAGGTAGATTTTCTTTCATCTAAATCTCCTCCCCAGTCAGCATCAGTATAGCCTCTCAATTGCAGATCATTTCCTTGATAACACAATGAGTAATCAGCTATCCCTCTCAGATACCTAAATATTCTTTTAACTGCTTTCCAATGTGCTAGTCCTGGATTGGATTGGTATCTACTTACCATTCCAACATCGAAACAAATATCAGGTCTTGTACACAACACTGCGTACATTAAACTTCCAACTGCATTTGCATAAGGAACTTTATTCATTTTTTCCTTTTCCTTTGGAGTTTCAGGACACAATCTACGACTCAAAGCTTCAGTTCTTGTGATATTAGTATCAATGGGTTTGCAAGCCTGCATTTGGAAGCGTTCAAGAATTTTCTTTATATATGACTCATGTGAAAGAGATAATAAATTCTTTGAACGATTTCTTGAGATCTTAACCCCAAGAATATATGCAGCTTCACCCATATCTTTCATCTTGAAGTTAGATGATAACCATTCTTTGATGTGTTTTACAAACTCCTTATCATTTCCGGCTATAAGTATATCATCCACGTACAAAGATAAGATAATGAACTTATCTTTATCTCTATTGGTGTACACACAATGATCATCATCTATCATTGTGAAATCATTCGAAATGATTGTATTGTGGAATCGTATATACCATTGTCTAGACGATTGCTTGAGACCACATATAGACTTTAAAAGTCTACATACTTTCTCCTTTTCATTTGCTCTTATGAAACCTACTGGTTGTTCCATGTAGATTTCTTCATCAAGTTCTCCATTGAGAAAAGCAGTCTTTACATCCATTTGATGTAATTCTAGATCCATGCTTGCTACTATAGCCAGAATCAAGCGAATTGAGGTAAACCTTACAACGGGTGAAAAAGTCTCTTCTTCGTAGTCAATTCCTTCCTGTTGTGTATACCCTTTAGCTACAAGCCGTGCTTTATACCTTTCGATATTGCCATCGGCATTACGCTTTATTTTAAGAACCCATTTGTTCTTGATAGCTTTGCGTCCTTTGGGTAGATCAACCTATTTCCAAACTTGGTTGGACCTCATTGACTCCATTTCGTCTTCCATTGTTTTCATCCATTTTTCCTTAGCATGACATTGAAGAGCCTATTTTATGTTACTAGGTTCTTCATCCTCTTGAGGTAGAATCATAAAGGTTTCTCCTTTGATATCGAAACGACGTCGAGGAATGCCTATAAGATTACTACGCCGTAATTGGGATTCTAGTGGTGGAACTGATTCCTCACTTTCCATATTATTCCCATTTGGATCGTGCAAAAAACTGTAAAAAAGGATTATGTACATCACTCCCACTCGAATCACGTAAATGAGACTTGTGTGAAACTAATTCATCATTTTGAGATTCATGTGAAACAGATTCATCATGTTTTCTCAAATTTCTCTCATCACTCCCACTTGAATTAGGTAAACCCGAGTGTTCACCAATCATGTGATCAATGTGATCTTGAGTTTCATATAGAGATACATCTTGACCTATCTCTCCATGCTTAGGAAAATCATTTTCTAAAAATGTGATATCTCGTGATTCAAATTCTGTCACGCCTCCACTTTCATGTTCACCTATGCAAACATACCCTTTTGATTGTTCAGAATATCTTATAAAGATACACTTTTTTTTTTCTCTTGGGCCTAACTTTCCATGTTCGTGAGAACGCACATGAACATAGGCCGCACAACCCCAAGGTTTTAGAAAGTGAATATCTGGTTTACGACCTGTCCATAACTCATATGGTGTGGTGGACACAGATTTTGATGGCACTCGGTTAAGTACATATGTGGCAGTTAATAATGCATCACCCCAATAGGTTATAGGCAAATTTGCTTGTGCCATCATAGACCTGACCATTTCAAGAAGAGTTATATTTCTTCTTTCCGCAACACCATTTTGTTGAGGAGTAGCAGGAGTAGTCAACTGACGACTAATTCCTTTTTCATCACATAATTCTCTGAACTAATCAGATAAGTACTCACGACCACGGTCAGTGCGTAGTGCTTTAATTTTATTGTCTAATTGATTTTCTGTTAAATTCATAAATTTCTTGAAACATTCTAATGCTTCAGATTTATGAGCAATCAAATAGACATAACCAAAGCGTGTAAAATTATCTATGAATGTGATGAAATAAGATGCTCCATGCCTTGCCCTGACATTCATTGGACCACAGATATCTGAATGGATTAATTGTAATGGAAATTCTGCTCTAGTCCCTTTTCCGAATGGTTTTCTCGCAGTTTTTCCAGCCAAGCAATATTCGCAGGTTGACAATTCTACCTTCTCAATATTTCCCAGAAAGCCTTCTTTGGCTAATCTGTTCATTCTTTACTGGCCAATGTGGCCAAGTCTAGCATGCCACACAATTACATCACCATCATTATTGACAATTGATGTAACAAACGAAAAACTGGAATTGGATTGAAACACTCAACATTCAATACAATAAAACCATCAAGAAAATAACCAGAACCATAGTGTATTGTACCTAAGTACAAATCAACACCAAATTTATGGAAGTTTAAATTGAAACCTAAATTAACCAAAACCAACACAGAAACTAAATTTCGACAAATTTGTGGAGCAAACAATACATCATGTAGTAGTAAAGTTTTTCCACCATGCATGACAAACTTGCATGTTCCTATTCCTTTGACTTCAACCCGTGAGTTGTTGCCAACATATATCCAATTCACATCAGGTGAAATTCGTCGAAATTCCATGAAGGCATCTCTATCCTTCGTTACATGGTCTGTGGCTCCTGAGTCTTTTTAGGCTCAGTGCAGTCACGAGCAAAATGACCTTTCTTACCACAGTTAAAACATTTAACCTTTGCCATGTTTTTCTTTTTAGTAGGACGTTTTCCTTTCCCATGTTGATTGGTTTTCTGTTTCTTTTCTGGTTTGGAAGAATTTTGTTCTTTTCCAAACTGGAACCCACCACCATGAAATTTTCTTTTCTTCTTGAAACCCCCAGGTTTGCTAGTTTCTGTCATATGCACTTCAGTATTTGACTTAGCAGCCGCAAGTCGGTCGCTTTCTAATTCAAGGTGACGTTTAGCATCATCAAAGGTTTTGATGCACTCATTGTGGGTCAAATGCATCTTCATATGCTCCCAGCTATTTGGAAGAGAACGAATGACCGCTTGGACTTTCTGTTCATCCGTAAGAACATGTCCAGCATCTGCCAGTTCAGTAATCATGTTTGACATTTGCCTCAAGTGTTTTGACATAGTGAACTCATGACGTTTCTTGTATGTGTCAAACTTGATTGTCAGTGACCTGAGTTTGGTTATTGAGGTACTACCAAACTTTTCAGCTAGTGTGGGGTCACATGTCCTTAGCCATGTCATATTTCTTGGACTCTTTCATTAGGTCATTATCCATACTGCTTAGCAACGTAATGCGGGCAATGAAATTCTTTTTCTTCCAGGCCTCATAAGCCTCTCGGTCTCGCCTGTGTTGGGCAATAGTGCCCTGTTCAGGTTCATCCATGCTCATTTTCAAAGTTTCAAGAACCTATTGTTCTTCTAGCACATATTGGATTTTCATGCTCCAAATTTCATAATTATCGCCATTCAGTTTCTCACCCTTGTTGAGTTCAACGATAATGTTCTTTGTTGCGGAAGCCATTAAAAAACACAAAGTTTCTACAGACATTCATGCACAATTGTTAATACTTTTGTTTATTTTATCATGAAACAAATTATGTTTAATAAAACTCTTCAATGGGGTTAGAGTCAAAAGGCCACTATGTGTCCAATCATCATCCAATTACCCAATGTAAAAATATTATCAACATAATCAATCATGTAAAATAATTTTCTAAAAATTACATAAATTCTTAGAACATCTTAATCATGCGACAATTGTACATGACAATCATTGATTTAATTACATAAATTAAATTCAACATGAAACATTCATATATATAAAATACAATATTTACATGCCGTAAAATAACACACAGAAACAACATGAAAGAAATTAATATTTTACGACAATAATTTTCCCAGTTGTAGAGTCCCAACTCATATATGTTTTTGGATACGAATCCTCAAACTCTTTGGGTAACTCGTAATTGATCTTGGACAGCCATGGAAAACCTATAGCAAATTTAGGATCCTTACAACATTTCAGGGACATCGAAGGAAAAATAGTATTATTTGCCTTATGCCGTAGATACTGAACCGCTAACATCTCAATGGCTTTATTATAAGGAACATGTTTTTCCTCACGTTTTACTAATATCCAAATACGAGTAAATTATTTTTGCCATATCTTGGGGATAGTGTTTCTCAGTAATCTGAATCTATTCGGCTGTCCTATCCAATTACCTGCCCAGATAGACTCATGTAACATGTTATTGAAAGTGATGATATGCGAAATCATATCATCGCTTTCACTCATTCGATATTTATCCATTTCCATCAACATGTTTAATATCATCTCCCAGTCTGTGGGTGTCATAATCATTTTTGCAATTCTTCGAATAATCGCCATGATTTTTCTACAACAAATACAAGGAAAAATCAATACAATGAAACAAAAAGTTACATTGACTAAAAGGATTAGACTTTTAATCATGACGGATCAGAATTACCGAAGCAAACCGATACAGACATGACCAACACGGGCCTACACAGATTTCCACGCGCCATCCACGCGCCACAGGAGTGGCTCACGCGCCTCCACGCGCCGCCACGCGCCGGCCACGGGCTCCCACTCGCCCTCACGCGCCGGCCAGGCTCGGTTTACTTTCACGCGCAGACGACATGTCGTCCGCTTGTTCGGTGGCCGTATGACATGTCGTTTTAATCTAATAATGCCAGCCGACTTGTCGGTTGACATGTTGCGGACGACATGTCGTCCTTCTCGGTGTTATGCGTACGACTCGTCGTACATAAACCGGATGACATGTCATCTGCAAACTAGGAACACGTACGACATGTCGTACAGAATCCGGACGACTTGTCGTCCTCTCCTCTAAATAATGGATGACATGTAGTACGGCTCTTCTGGGAAAAAATAGATTCAACTAGCCAACTTCTAGGGTCCATATCTTTCTCAATTTTTATCCAAATTAAGTAAATGATATACCAAATTGAAGATCTCATGACCTAGTTTTCAAAACATATTTGAACATGCGATTATCAATTTTCTACAGGGAGTTATTACGGCCCAAAGTTGGAAGAAAATCATTTTTGTAAAAACAAAAAACCAGAAGCATTTTAACATTTTTCATGCATGTTCATGCAATTTTTGTGTAATCCAACTAGAATACATGCATTTAAGCTCTGATACCAATGTTAAGAAACATAATCCCTAATATATTTACATGTTTGTCCTCTTAGGATCTAACCATACATGTATTACTAGTCCTAATTTATTTACAAACTAATTGAAATAAATCTAAGTTAATCACAACACAATTGCATACCTTTCTTCTTGTAGAGACCTCTTAATCAAACTTAATTGATTGCTTAACTCAATAAGCAAATGGTCTTATTAGTTCACAGGGATGGATTACTATTAATCCTTTATTACTATTTAATCACATGCATTGATTACTATGTAATCACATGTATTTGGATGCATAATGACTTTCTTTAACCCTTCCAAAAATGTTACCATCATGGGTGTACCATATGTTTCCCACTTAACATTTTACTAATTGTTGTTACTTAACAACTCTTGTTGTTACTTAATTATTTGATTAACAACTCTTGTTGTTACTTAATAATTTCCAACATGAAATCATTACTAATTGTTGTTATTTAACAACACCAAATAATTATCTTAATAATTTCCAACATGAAATTATTACTAATTGTTGTTATTTAACAACACCAAATAATTAAAAACAATTAATTTCCAACAAACTACAACATCTGTATCAGGGGACCAAGAGTGTTGAGGACTATTACACCGAGATGGAAGTTGCCATGATTAGGGCAAATGTAGTTGAGGTGCAGAAGCTACTATGGCACGGTTTCTAAGGGGCTTGAATAGAGAGATTGCAAACATGGTGGAGTTGCATAACTATGTTGATTTGGAGGATATGCTTCACATGGCTATCAAGGTAGAAAGGCAACTCAAGAAAATGTCAACATCCAGATTTGGTACTCGGGTTACTTCTGCATGGAAGGGAAAATGGGTTCCGAATGAGAAGTGAGATTGAGGCTTTGACAAGCCTATAGGCGAGTTCAGTGGAGGCTTTAATAAGCCTAGGGCCGAACCTAGTGCTAAGGGTAAAAAGGCTGTAGAACCGAGCAAAACTAGACCAAAACCTGAGGGTGCAGCTACTAGAACTAAATATGTAAATTGTTTCAAATGTTTGGGCATGAGACACCATGTTTCACAATGTCCCAATAGGCGTACCATAGTGATTGATAAAAAGAGTGGAGAGGCGTACTCTACCGATAGTGAGGTTGAGGAGGAGATGCCAGAGTTGGAGGATTCTAGTGACCATGAGGGAGCTGCATACCCGCTGAATAACTTATCCTTAGTTGTCAAGCGTGCTTTGAGTGCACATATTGTAGAGGATGAGAGTGTGCAGCAAAGGGAGAATATATTCCATACTAGGTGTCGTGTGAATGGCAAGGGGTGTAGTATGATTATAGATGGGGGCAGTTGTACTAATGTTGCTAGCACAGCTTTATTGAGCGATTGAGGTTGAGTTGCTTGAGACACCTTAAGCCTTACAAGTTGCAGTGGTTAAATGATTGTGGGGAAATAAGTGTGACAAAGCAGGAATTGTTGAGCTTTACCATTGGGCCATACACAGATGATGTCCTATATGATGTGATACCGATGCATGCAGGACATATTCTTTTTGGCAGACCGTGGCAGTTTGATAAGAAGGTTATTCATGATGGGTTCAAGAACAAGTACTATTTTCAGCATAGGGGAAAACCCATTACATATACCCACTTACACCTGCACAAGTCCATGAAGATCATGTTAAGTTACAACTTGAGCGTGACAAAGAGAGAGCGAAGGGAAACACCACATTGGGTGAGACTAGTGAGAGTGATGTATCTGGTGAGAAAAATACGGCCAAGGCCATGGGAGTTTCCAAGGGGAATGTGAGTGCACGTGAGGGGGAAACAAAAGGGAGAGTTAAAAAGAGTTTCTACATGGGTGAGGGTGAAGCGAGGAAAGTGTTCAAGGCTAGCAAGCCCATGCTATTGTTAGTCTATAAGGAGTCTCATATTTATTTTACTAACACTGACCCTTTGCTTCCTGTATCTATTTTATCTATTTTGCAGGATTATAGTGACGACTGACAGAGGACATACCTAGTGGGCTTCCACCCATTAGAGGTATTGAGCACCAGATAGACTTCATACCCGGGGCAGTCATTCCTAATAGACCGGCTTATAGGAGCAATCTCGAGGAGACAAATGAGCTACAAAGGCAAGTATGGGAGTTGATGGATAAGGGGTATGTAAGGGAAAACATGAGTCATTGTGCAGTACCAGTGCTTCTAGTTCCTAAGAAAGATGGGACGTGGCGTATGTGCGTTGATTGTCGAGCTATCAACAATATTACGGTAAAGTATCGTCACCTCATTCCTAGACTAGATGACATGTTGGATGAATTGCATGGTTCCAAAATTTTTAGTAAGATTTATTTAAAGAGTGGATACCATCAAATTAGCATGAGAGAGGAAGATGAGTGGAAAACTGCATTTAAGACTAAGTATGGCTTGTATGAATGGTTAGTTATGCCATTTGGTCTTTCAAACGCACCTAGTACATTTATGAGATTGATGAATCATGTTATGCGTGCATTTTTAGGTAAGTTTGTTGTGGTTTATTTTGATGACATGTTATGTATTTGAAGCATGTTCTTGATGTGTTAAGGCAGGAAAAACTGTATGCTAACTTTGATAAGTGCACTTTTTGTATGGATAGAATTATTTTCCTTGGATTTGTTGTGAGTGCAGATGGCATCGAGGTAGATTTGGAAAAGGTGAAGGCAATTCAAGATTGGCCAACACCAACAACAGTGACAAAAGTCAGAAGCTTCCATGGATTAGTAGTATTGCAGCACCACTGACTGAAGTAGTGAAGAAAACTGTTGGCTTCAAATGGGAAGAAGAGCAGGAGCGTGCATTCTAGGATCTTAAAATGAATTTGTGCAATGCACCAGTTTTGGCGTTACCCAACTTTGAGAAGACATTTGAGATTGAGTGTGACGCATCCGAGATAGGCATTGGAGCGGTTCTTATGCAAGAAAAGTGAGAAGCTTAATGGAGCAGTTTTGAGATACCCCACATATGACAAGGAGTTGTATGCACTAGTGAGAGCCCTTGAGACTTGGCAGCATTATTTGTGGCCTCGAGAGTTTATGATCCACACAGATCATGAATCATTGAAGCATCTGAAGGGCCAAGGTAAGCTGAACAAACGACACGCAAAATGGTTAGAGTTTGTTGAGACATTTCCATAAGTAATCCGCTACAAACAAGGTAAGGAAAATATTGTCGCCGATGCACTATCGCGAAGGTATGCTTTACTTACTTCATTGAGTGCAAGAATGCTTTTCTTTGAATTTATTAAAGAACTTTATATTAGTGATATTGACTTTAGTACTATCTATGCTGCATGTGAAAAGTCTGCTTTTAGTAAATTCGACCAACATGATGGGTTTCTATTTAGGGAGAATAGAGTATGCATTCCTGTTTGTAGTATGCGTGAGTTGTTAGTGAGGGAAGCACATGGGGGAGGTTTAATGGGGTACTTTGGCATTGCCAAAACCTTAGGGGTATTGAGTGAACATTTTTATTGGCCTAAAATGCAGAGAGACATTGAGCGTTTTTGTGATAAATGCTTAACTTTTAAACAGGCTAAATCTAAGGTTATGCCTCATGGGTTGTATACAACATTGCCTATACCTAGTGAGCCATGAGTAGATGTATCAATGGACTTTATCTTGGGTTTACCTAGGACTAAGAAGGGTAGAGATTCCATCTTTGTAGTGGTTGATAGGTTCAGTAAGATGGCACACTTTATAACATGTCATAAAACTGATGATGCCACTAATATTGCTTACTTGTTCTTTAGAGAAGTAGTACGACTCCATGGGATTCCATGGAGTATAGTTTCAGATCGTGATGTCAAATTCCTTAGTAACTTTTGGAAAGTTTTATGGGGTAAGTTGGGAACTAAACTTTTGTATTCTACTACTTGCCACCCCCAAACTGATGGCCAGACCGAGGTTGTTAATAGGACTTTGACTCAGTTATTGCGAACTATTATCAATAAGAACTTAAAAACCTGGGAGGATTGTTTGCCTTTTGTTGAATTTGCATATAATTGTAGTATTCATTCCTCTACATCTTACTAACCATTTGAAATTGTTTATGGTTTTCAGCCACTAACTCCATTAGATTTGTTACCTTTACCTGTTGATGAGCAAGCATGGCTAGATGGAAAAAGGAAAGCCGATTTGGTGAAGCATATACATGAGAAAGCAAGAGAGCAAATACAACGAAAGAATGAGCAATATGCTTCTCATGCTAATAAGGGAAGAAATCGTGTGGTATTTCAGCCTGGAGATTGGTTTGGGTACACTTGCGCAATGAGAGATTTCTTGAATAACGTAAATCTAAGCTACAACCGAGAGAGGATGGTCCATTTGAAGTCTTGGAACAGATTAATGACAATGCATACAAGCTGGATTTACAAGGTAAGTATAATGTGTCTCCTACATTTAATGTTTCTGACTTAACTCATTTTGATGCAAGTACATATTCGAGGTCGAATCATTTTCAAGAGGGAGAGGATGACATGATCCAGGCCGACAACAAAGCAAAAGACCCATTACAAGTACCAGAAGGGCCAATTACGAGGCAGATGACCAAAAGACTCAGAGAAGCAATGGCGGGATTAGTTCATAGTTTTATGGCCGATTGCAACAAACAAATAGAGACACATGTGGGCTTCAATAGAGAGAGCCCAAAGCCACTTCACTTGGCCCAAATCAGTTTTGAATGAAGCTTCACAGGCCTTTGAAGACTTGAAGACTTTGGTATTTTTGTAATTTAACCTTTAGGGGCATTGGTGTCTTTATGCCTTTAGGGTTTCTCTTTGTAACACTATTTAAGCTTTCTTTCTTTTTCATTTTAAAAACAATCAATGAATTTGAGAGAATATTACAGCTTTATGCTTTTTGGCTATGGCCAAATTCTTGTAATGGAGGGATTCACCTTTTCAAGTTAAAATCGACTTATCTAAGTTTGGCAAACTTAGTGGCGTCTCAATTGCTAGCAAAACACTACAAGGAATCATCTTAAAGGTTCTCAAGGGCAAGTTCTTTGTGGGTATTCTTTGTGGCCTTGGAAGGGTTTTGTTCCTACAAAATCAAATTCACGATTATTGGGGTTCTGTTTGTTGCTTGGGGTTTGCTTGGATTTCGAATCCAAGTGGGGTTATTGTCACGAACAGAAAACAACAAGCTCCACCGACCAAAACAACAACAAATAAAGCACCCAAAACTGACAACAACAAATCAACAAAAAATACTCAAAACCGTGACCAGAAAACGCCCAAAACCGTGACCAGCAAACACCCAAGACCATCCCAGAAAACAACCCTTATCACCGTGAAACTAGAACCAAAAACAGCGTGAAAAATAGTCTCAAAATAGCATCCCTTACCACTTAAGATACAGTCCAAAAAACCATAAAAAAATAGCCCAAAAAATAGAAAAAACTGCAGCCTAAAAATAGTGAAACAGCAAGCAGAAAACAGCGAACCAGCAAACCAAAAAGACAGTAAGCTTTAATCCTTCCGGCGACGGCTTAACGCACTTCCGAGAAGCAACTTAAAAGGTAAGACCTGAGAGCACCCTTTACCTACTTATTTTTATAGCTCCGGACACGGCATGCCTGGCTGGACGTGAAATACGTCCAGCCAGGTATGCGAAATCCTACATTAAAGACGACCAAACTTTTGGTCACATCTTTTCTTTCTTCTGCATTTTGTTATTTATTTTGCTATTTATTTAGTGTTATACATCTTTATTTATTTATTTACTTCCGTCGTTATTTTCTCTTTCCGTATTTATTTTTGCTATTTAGCTTTTTGTCTATTTTCTTTTATTGTTATTTTATTATTTCACATTTAGTTTGTTATTTATTTATTCATCGTTATTTTACTATTTCGCATTTAGTTTGGTATTTATTTTTTTCTCGCCTTTATTTTATTTGTTCATTATCCACATATGCTTTATTTTATTATTTTGTTATTTGCGTTGCATTAATGTTCATATGTGTTATTATCCCTTGTGGTATATCGGATGGAAATCCAGACATAAATTCCGTAGCCAAATCCGAATGGACGGTAGTGCGGTTTGTACTTGGGATAAAACTCCATATACCACTTGGGAAATACTCACATACGCGTGATTAACCCCCATTTTTGTTTACTATTTATTTATTGACGCTTTATTTGCTTTTGATTATTATGGTTCTTGTTATCGTACCTTGTATTTCTTAATTTAATTTGCTTTTATTTATATTCATGTTTATGGGTGTGCAAATTTTGTGTGTTTATTTGAATTATCTTGCATGAACTTCATAAGACTTGGTTATACCATTGTGTGAACCCGTCCATTATACTGGCATAAGTAAGGGACCATTCTGAACCCAACAGTTTGAGGTTTTCCCTTGCGAGAGGTGAGTGCGGCCTTAAATCTTTTCCAGTTCACACTGGGTGGCGACTCTTTTATTCTCCGATTTAGTCCTCTGCGGGCTACTCCGTACTCTCTAAGGGCTGCAAGCCCAACAGTGTCGTGGTCGCCGAGCATCATAGGCATAGCGGTAAACCCTGCTTCGTTCCTACAAATTGACAGGCAGGCAGAGGGCAGGTTTGCTTTCGACGAGGTGGTTTTGGGGCAGAGAGCCCGTCAATCAACCGGAGATCCACGTGGCTGACGTCATGGAGATATGGGAATAGTGTTGTTTTTCTCTTAGTATATAAAGGGAAGTAAGTCTTATTTGTAAAGGGGATAGCGAAAATTGTAAAAAAAGGAAAAACTACTTGTAAAAGCATGAAAAACAAACAGCTCGGTTTTCTTTAGACCCTCTTGAAAAACAGGCCGGCTGAGCTCAGTTTGGTAATAAAAAATCATACCCGACTTTGTGCCTGTGGACGTAGGCTGGATTTGCTCCGCCGAACCACATAAACCCTCTTTGTCGATTTTGTATTTGTTTTTGCTACATTTGCTTTTGGTCCCCCATAACCAAATAAATTCACGGTTGAAAGAGGATTGTCCTGGGAGCGTTATCTCGAAAATGCCACTGGAACGAAAATCACCCGTCAACGATTGGCGCCGTCTGTGGGGAAAGAACAAAAAGCAGCTTGCGTAGTAAGACAATGGCAGAATACGACAACCCTAGATCGTCGGAGAGTTCAACAACAGAATGGATGGAAAGAAGGAAGAGAGCATGAGAAAGGAAATTGAGTCAAACCAGACTTTCATGAAGGCCATGATGTAGAAACTGGAAAGGTTAGAAAAGATGAACGACGAAAAGTTGGAGGTTGGTCCAAGCCAGAGGAGAGATGAGATAGCGAATGGAAAAATGGTTGTAGATTTGGGCGGAGATGATGAGCCCGGGAGGAGGGATCTCCAGAAGGTGAGGTCTGTTGTGATAATTGGAGCCTTACCGGCAGATAGAGTGTGGGAAGAAGAAGAGGAGAGACAAATTCCAGAGTCCTCTAGTAATAGCCCATGCTTTAAGAAGGGCGGGCACGAAAGAAATGGTGGGGGAGATCGAGATGTGTCCAGCCACAGAGGACATCTTGCTCGGAATAGCAGGCGTGAAGAAGCCCGTGGGAGGCAGCATGATAATACTGATGAACAAATGATGGATTGGTTCAGGAAAGAAATGAGAAAGTGGGAAGTAAACATGAAGGCAGACAAAGGAGATGGTCAGGACGGAGAAGCGACATCCCCCTTCACGGAAGAGATTTTGTCAGCAGAGTTCCCTAGACGGTTCACCATGCCGTCTATGGATTCCTACAAAGGTCATACTGACCCCAAATCTCATGTCGAAAGGTTTGTTTTGTTAATGGAGGTTCAAGGGATGGTGGGAGAGGCCATCTGCAAGGTGTTCTCTTTAACTCTGGGCGGACCCACAATTTTGTGGTTTAGGGGTTTGACCCTAGGGAGCATCGGTAGTTTTTCTCTGCTGAGGAAATCCTTTATTCGGCATTTCAAAGGAGTGTGTGTGCTGAGGAAGACAGTAGGGTCGTTAAGGATGATGAAGTAGAAGGATGATGAACCCTTGAAGAATTTCATTGAAAGGTACCACATTTTGGTGCTCGAGGTCGAGGCGTACGAGTCATCTGAGGCGTTGGAAAGTCTTAAGGGAGCTCTGAAGGTCGGGAGATTATGGACCACCTAAGGATCCAGGACGTGCCGGATTACGCCACCGCTCTGGAGTTGGCCATGAAGTTTGTGCTAATGGAGGAATATGAGAAGATTGCTCGATGAGGGGGCCCCCGGAGGACCAAGATACTCAGGTAGGAAAATAAACGGAATTTGGGTAAATATGTGAGGAGACCAGTTTCGGGGCAGAAGGAGCTCATGTCGACGCCTCAGGATAATCAAGTTCAGGAGATGAGGCCATTTGTCCAGGTCAACCATATCACGGGGGGACAGTGTACACCCCCCGAACAGACCCTTGGCCTAGATAGTTTGAGAAATCCAGGATAAAGGTCTATTGGCCGAGCCCGACATGAGGAGGTTTCCGATTGAGGAGGGAAACAACAGGGCTTATTGTATGTACCATAATGTAAGGGGACATGCCACGAATGGATGTAGGGACATGCAGAAGCAGATGGAAGACCTGGTAAAAAAGGCTATCTGGATGAGTGCATAGACCAAGTGGCTTTGGAGGCCGACCAGTGCGGATAGTGGAAGTCATCAGGTGGGTACTTGGAATGCTGCAGAGAGGATATTTTCAGTAGAGCCTCTCTTATAATGACTCTTAAAGAGTTGTAAGAATGTCAGTAGATCCCAAGAATATGAGTAAGACTTTCCATTTTTGAAATAAACACTTATATATACATGCTTGTTTATTATGGCCCATATAGAGGTCGAGGTGTTTGGATGGCTCGAATCTGCTTTAGTACCGCTGAGGCCGAGGTGTTTGGATGGCTCGGATCTGCTTTAGTACCGCTGAGGCCGAGGTGTTTGGATTGCTCGGGTTTGCTAAATAGTACCACCGAGGCCTAGGTGTTTGGATGGCTCGGGTCTACTTTAGTATCACCGAGGCCGAGGTGCTTTGATGGCTCGGGTCTGCTTTAGTACCGCCGAGGCCGAGGAGTTTGGATGGCTCGACTCTACTTTAGTACTGCCGAGGCCAAAGTATTTTGATGACTCGGGTCTGCTTTAGTACCGCCGAGGCCGAGGTGTTTGGATGGCTCGGGTCTGCTTTAGTACCGCTGAGGCCGATGTGTTTGGATGGTTCGGGTCTGCTTTAGTACCGCCGAGGCTATTTGTTCCACCAGCTCGGGGCTGGATTCGTTCCGCTGAGGCCATTTGTTCCACCGGCTCGGGGCTGGATTCGTTCCGTCGAAGCCATTTGTTCCACCGGTTTGGGGCTGGATTCGTTCCGCCGAGACCATTTGTTCCACTTGCTCGGGGCTGGATTCGTTCCGTCGAGGCCATTTATTCCACCAGCTCGGGGCTGAATTCGTTCCGTTGAGGCTATATGTTCCACCAGCTCAAGGATGGATTCGTTCCGCCGAGGCTATATGTTCCACCAGCTCAGGACTGGATTCGTTCCTCCGAGGCTATATGTTCCACCAGCTCGGGGTTGGATTCATTTCATCGAGGCTATTTGTTCCACTACCTCGGGGTCGGGTTACGTCCCACCGAGAGGCTTATCATCGACATGGGGTCGGATCATTTCCCTCATGGCCGGATTCCTATTGGTTTGGGGAGGTAACATTCACTACCTCGGGGTCGGGTTATGTCCCACCGAGAGGCTTATCATTGGCGTGGGGTCGGATCATTTCCCCAATGGTCGGATTCCTATTGGTTCGGGGAGGTAACATTCCCTCGGAGCCAAGTATTCCACTACCTCGGGGTCGGGTTACGTCCCACCGAGAGGCTTATCATCAGTGTGTGGTCAGATCATTTCCCCCATGGCCGGATTCCTATTGGTCCGGGAGGTAACATTCCCTCGGAGCCAAATATTCCACTACTTTGGGGTCGAGTTACGTCTCACCGAGAGGCTTATCATCGGCATGGGGTCGGATAATTTCCCCCATGGCCGGATTCCTATTGGTTCTGGGAGGTAACATTCCCTCGGAGCAAAGTTTATTGTTAGCTCGGGGTCGGGTTACTTCTCACAGAGTGGATTATCATCAACACGGGGCTGGGGAATCTTCCCCATGGATGGACATTCGAACTTTCGATGACCGAGCACATGAAGATGACAGGGACGACCTGATTGGCAACCAAGACAATTTTCTCTGTGGCCTGTGGAGCCGGCCATTAACTGGTTGATCAGCACACATCCGACTTTGTTGTTCCCGGTACCAACTCGTACACTCGTTGAAATCGAGAACTATGGGACATATGTTGATGGTGATTTATGTGACAAAGTAGTTGAACAGTACGACAATGGCAGAGATGGATTTTCCCATTTTGAAAGGACGAATGTACATAAGGTATTGGTTACTCATCGGCCAGGCATGGTGTTCGGACCCAGTTTCCCAGATCTGGCCGACCAGAGGACACATCATGATGCAAGTCTCAGAGACCGACAACATCAGAGCCGAGACCGACCACTTTAGCCCGGTAGCTCAGTTCGGTACCCTCTTTTCTCCTGGATCGGGATGATGAGCTCAGATATTTTGGGTCAGATCGGAAGCAGTTTGGATAGTCCAGCTCACGATTTGGCCGTGCATATGAAGCCCGACGTGTGATCAGGATCGTTTGGACTTTTCTCTCTGACATGTACTATCATATAAGAGACCTTTACAGGCTGTCATCCTTAATGGTGAAGTGTGGCAATGTAGAAAACGGAGTGATGTGACAGGCAGACAGATGGCAGGTTTGCTTTCGGCAAGGCAGTTTTGGGGCAGAGAGCCCGTCAATCAGCCGGAGATCCACGTGGCTGACGTCATGGAGATATGGGAATAATATTGTTTTTCTCTTAGTATATAAAGGGAATTAAGTCTTATTTGTAAAGGGGATAGCGAAAATTGTAAAAAAATGAAAACTACTTGTAAAAGCATGAAAAAGAAACAGCTCGATTTTCTTTAGACCCTCCTGAAAAATAGGTCGGCCGAGCTCGGTTTGGTAATAAAAAATCATACCCCACTTTGTGCCCGTGGACGGAGGCTGGATTTGCTCCGCCGAACCACATAAACCCTCTTTGTCAATTTTGTGTTTGTTTTGTCTTTTGCTACATTTATTTTTGGTGCCCCATAACTAAACAAATTCACGGTTGAATGAAGATTGTCCCAGGACCGTTATCCCGAAACTGCCTCCGGAACGAAAATCACCCATCAGCACATATATTTGTAATAAAATAGAATTGTACTAAGTAATTAATTTCCGAATAAGTCTAGGGAAACCATCTCCATCCCCTGTGACGAACGATCGATAAAAAAAAAGTTTGGAGCCCAAGGAGATGATGGAGACAACCCTTAATTTATGTCATTTAGAGACAAACTGATGCAATCAACAGATGGTAGTTGAAGAAGAGACCACATGAAGTGAAATTAGACATAAGAATAGAGGACGTGGTTATTGATAAGGAATGCTATATTACATTAATAGCGTTTTCTCAAAGGGTTCACGAACAATTAATTAAACCGTGGTAGAGTATAGTGGTGGTGAAGCTACTAGGACGATTGATTGGTTACAAAACTCTATGCACCAGATTAGAGGCCTTGTGGAGTTTATCCCAAGGTTTCACAATTATAGGACCTTGAGAATGAGTACTACCAACTTTTTTCTTCTCTCTTAGGTTTTCTCTCTATTTTGTTGTTGTTGAAGAAATGGGAATAATGCCTATTTTTATTGTTGGCCGAAATTTCAAGTAGTGGGAGAGAGAAAAATTAATTTTATTTTACAAAATAATTTTGATTAAATAAAATAAATATCTCATCCCACTAATTTCCAACAAAGCCACATGTCAACATTATAAAGCATCCAACACATATCTTATATATGTGAATTATATACTTAATAATTCCAAATATATTTATTTAATAAATTAATTAATTAACACTTTAATTAATTAATCCATTTAATCAAATGTATAATGTATTTCTACATTTACAATAAATGTTAAAATACATTCAAGATTGACATATGTTCCAAAAATATTTGGTAATTAATTAATACGGATCTAATCAAATTATGTATCAAATACACATACATATTAATTTAGGAAATTACCGAATACCACTTATGTGTAATTTTCATTTAACCATTCAACGATTTCCGAATAATCAATATTATTCGTTTTAAGTCGCCCTAGTGCTCTATGAGTATTTTTGATTATGTGAGACTCTCTAAGTTCATGTATATTCATCACGGAATCAAATCTCGTTCCATAATTTACCCACTCATAAATTATGACGACCACAAATATACTCACTGAACCATACAAGTTGAGATCTTCGCATACTTATAATCCTTCCGTCATAGGTATCCGGATAAATACCAGAGACATAGATATAATCGTCAAATCTTATAAGGTATTATCCTATCGACGTATAGATTCGCGATTTCTCAACACTCAGAACTCATTTCCGAGTGTTCCATGTCCATGGATTTGATAAAATCGCAATCTTATAAAGTGGATACCTTAATCCTGTATGCAGGACTGACGAATCCTCTATGGACACATCATTGAATATCATGAGCATCAGTCCACACCCAATGAACAGACGGAGGTCTAACCTAAAAAGGTCAAAGACGTGACTGTCATCAAAGTGTGGAGGATAACTCATATATCCACCGTGATATCTCAAGTCAAATGCAAAATTATAATCTAGATTAATTCTCAACAGTTTAATTCTACCTGGGTAAGCATAACTTAACTTAACCATTAAATCTGCGTTATATTTTCGTTAACAGAGAACTGAAAAGTTAAGAAATATCTAAATTACATGCATATGAAAATATCAAAATTGGATTATATTTAATATATCAAGCATGACAAATGTAATGGATGAAGGATCAAACATGCTCTGATACCATTTTTTGTTGGGGTCATAGCGCGGGAGCAGCGGAAGCGTGCGGTTCGGATGAAATCGTAACTTTAAAAACTTTTAAAATTATCAAATAAATTATTCAATATCCAATATGAATATTCCATTCATATTTCACATAAATATATTTAATCGATAACAAATAATGACATAAATAGGTTAGAAACACTACGAAACTTTTACGAAAATATTTTTTCGCAAAATGGCATAAAACGTATTTTTGTCAGAACCGACCAACAACACACATGGGGCTGCCCATGTTAGCTCCAATAGTGCTTGGGCAGTTCATGGGCTGCCCAAACAGTTTGGACAGCGGACACCCGGTAAGCCCAAAACTCACCCGGTAAAGCTGTTTTTCACCATTTTCGCATATTTCAACTCCGAAACAATTTCTGGCAATTGTTCAAATGCCCAAAACACATCCAATACATTCATTCAACATAATTTTCATCACCAAAAATACAGAATTTCCAGATCTGATTGGTAATCAAAAAATCATTTTTCATGCTTTAAATCCAATTTTCTCAACATCAATCATATTAATAATCACACCAACCAAAGTCACCACAAATGAAGAACTCAAAAACAATTCTAGGAGTTAAAAGAGTGATCATAACACTCTAGAATGGAAACAAGTCATCAAATGACAAAATTGAAATAATATTACAATAATATTATCTAATCTAACGTCACACATGTATCTAGCCTCCAAATCCATCCTCCAAATCAAAAAGCCCCAAAATCTAAGAAAGGAAGAAACCCTAGAATTATTCTAGATATTCAAGAACAAGAAATAAGCTTTCTAAGTTTAGGATTATTGAAGATTACCTCCAAATCTTGAATTTCTTAACTTTCTTCCTTGAATTTTCAAGAAAATTTTTGGGTGCTTTAATGGAGTTAAGTTTCGGCCATGGGAGCTTGCTTAAAGAGAAAACAAAATTTTCAACTTTAAATAATAAGCCAAAACCGACTTAGGGTGTTTAAAGAAGGGTATTTTTGGTTATTTGGTCAATTAATCTAATTAATTAATAATAATAACCTTTAAGTTAACAAATCCAATTTGTAAAGTTTAAGTTTAAAAATCATGCCATATGTAACCAATAATAATCAAACATATTGCATAACAATTATGTAATATTGGAATAATTTAATTATCTAGATATTTAACATTTAAACATCTAAATAATTAATTAATGCGATTAAGGTTCCGGTTTGGATTAGACTCTTTCACCTTCCTTTTGATTTATGGACATCTAAAGGGATTAGTTGTGTGGCCAGTGCAGTTAGGAGACCTCTCAATGCTGACCATATTACCCTTTCCAAGAAACGGCTCAGTTCGCTCGAGTTTGTGTTGAGATTGATGCTCGGAACCCCCTTATCGAGGAGATTGTTTTCCAGTATCCTAATGGTACTAGGGTACCTATTGGGATTGAGTTTGAATGGGTTCATGTGAAATGTACCACTTGTGAAGTTTTTGGCCATTCGGTGAATTCCTGCCCTAAAAAGGCTTCTAGTAATGAGGTTAGTAAACCTTCTCAGTCCTGGATTCCCAAGCCATCTATTCCTTCTATGGATAAAGTTGCTACGGCTGACACTACTAAGGATAAGGAGGGTGTCTGGATCCCGGTCTCTAAGAAGAAGAAAGGCAAGGGAGCGACTGTGACCACTCCTATTAGCTCGAGCGGTGATGTGATTCAGGATGTTTCCACTGACAGGATTCTTGTATTGGGTGAGTGCTCTTCTGATAGGTTGGAATCGGCTTTGGTAACTCCTCATATGTCTGTGGTTTCGTTTGAGGCAGTTTTTATGGAGGCAGAGGGAAATAAGGAAGGTGAGTGTTCCCATGCTTCTTCACTTCTTGTCGAGGATCTTCCTAAGTCTGTTTTAGCTGAGTGTCCGCCTTCTGGAGCTTATGATTCACCCACTCCCATTGTTAATAGTTTGGCTAATAAGGCCATTGACTCTTTGGAGATCAAGAAATTGGTTTATGGTAACAAATCTAGAAAGGGTTCTGGTGGTAAGAGGAGTCAGAAACGGCAGTCCCCGAGGGGGGGTCGTCGGCGCTGATTTGTTTGGGTTTCACTCTACTCTTCTATGTTTTAATGATTTTTGGTTGTTGGAACATTCGGGGTCTAATGACCCATTAAAACATGCTGAAGTTAGGAGGTTTCTTCGTGATGAGAAGCTCTCGTTGTGTGGTTTAGTTGTTGAAACAAGGTTAAGGAGGTTAATTTTGTGAATGTCTCTCGTGCGATTATAATTTTGTGAATGTCTCTCGTGCGATTAATCCTTCATGGAAGTTTTTTTGCCACTCTGATATTCTCCCGTTTGGTCGTATCTGGGTGTGTTGGAACCCTAGTGACATTGATGTTAGCATTATTCGCTCTTCAGCTCAAGTTATTCATTGTAGTGTGTCTCATATTTCTGGGATGTGGAATTGTGTGGTTTCGGTGGTTTATGGTGAGTGTGACTACGAGAAGCGTCGGGAGCTTTGGGCCGACCTGATTTCTAGTGGTAGTGTTTTTTATGATTCTCCGTGGCTTGTTTTGGGAGACTTCAATGCTATTCGCTCTCCGATTGAGCATTGTGGTGGATCTGTGGCTTGGCCGGCTTGGAAAGATGATTTGGGCTGCTGTTTGGGTCAGGCTGGTTTGGATGATCTTCAGTTCTCTGGTTGTCAGTTTACTTGGTTTAATAAGCAGATTCAGTCTCCTATTTGGCGTAAGTTGGACCGTGTTCTCGTTAATTCTTCTTGGGAGTGTCTCTTCTCGGGTTCTTCTATCCGTTTTCTTCCCCCCCGGATTTCAGATCATTCTCCTATGGTAGTTAAACTTGCAGAGCTCCCTAAGAGGAAAATTCCCTTCAAATTCTTTGATTTTTGGGTTGATCATCCCGATTTTCTCTCTGTTGTGGCTAGGGCTTGGGATATTGATGTTCATGGTACTCCGATGTTCTGTTTATGTTGTAAGCTGGAGAGTGTTAAGTTGGCCTTGAAGAAGTTTAATGTTGAGCATTTCTCTAAGATTCTGTGTAGGGTTTTGGAGATTATGAGGGAGTTGGATAGAGTGCAGTGTGTTTTACAGGAGTGCCCCAGTGACCCTGCTCTGTTAGCTGAAGAAGCTAGTCTTTCGTTACGGTGTGGTGACATGAGTCGGGCTGAGGAAGGCTTCAATAGACAGAAATCTCGTGTTCAGTGGCTAAACCTTGGGGATCATAATACTAAATTCTTCTTTACTGCTATGAAGAGTTTTCAAGGCCGTAGCAAGATTACTTCTATCACTAAGGAGGATGGGACCCGTGTGGAGGATGATGTTTTGGTTAGAGATGAGATTGTTTCTTTTTTTGAGACCCTTTTGGGTCCCCAGCACTGTCAGCATGATATTGATAGGGTTGCCTTTTGATCTGCTATTACTAGACATGTGACTGCTGACCAGAGTGAGACTCTTACCCAGGAGGTTTCGGATGAGGAGATTAAGGCTGTCTTGTTCGCGCTGAAGGACAATAAAGCTCCAGGCCCAGATGGGTTTAATTCGGGTTTCTTTAAGAAGTCTTGGAGTGTTGTAGGGGATGATGTCCTTTGTGCTATTCACTCTTTCTTTTCCTCTGGGCGTCTCTTGAGGCAGGTTAATGCTACTTCTATTGCTCTGATTCCTAAGATTCCCAACCCTTCCCAGGTTAAGGATTATCGGCCTATTTCTTGTTGCAATACTATTTACAAGTGTATTGCTAAGCTTATTGCGAATAGGATCAATGTTATCCTTCCATCTGTGATCGGTCATAATCAATCTGCTTTTGTTGCGGGTAGGCGTATCAGCGACAATATTCTTTTGTGTCAGGAATTGGTTCAGAATTATCATCGGACTGGTGGTTCCCTGAGATGTGCTCTTAAGATTGACTTGATGAAAGCTTATGACACTGTTCGTTGGGACTTTTTGGGAGGTTTTGCGGACTGTTGGTATTCCAGAGAGGATGGTGGGTTGGATTCAGAGGTATGACTTCTTCTACTAGGTTTTCTGTGTCTATTAATGGAGAGTTGCATGGTTTTTTCTCTAGGGGTACGGGTTGCGACAAGGTGATCCTATGTCTCCTTATCTCTTTGTTTTGGCTATGGAAGTTCTGTCAGGTTTACTTCATAAAATGGCTCTTAATCAGGGTTTCAAGTTCCACTAGCGGTGTTCTAAGAACCGTCTCACTCATCTTTGCTTTGCGGATGACCTTATGATTTTTTTGTAAAGCGGATGCATCCTTGGTTTCCTTGATCAAGGATTGTCTCGGGAAGTTCAGTGGTTTATCAGGTTTAATCCCGAATCCAGCTAAAAGTCATTTCTTCTCCTCTGGTATCTCTTATACCCTTCAGGGCCAGCTGCGTCATGTTTTGGGGTTCCAAGTAGGGATTCTTCCAGTGCGGTATTTGGGAGTCCCTTTGATTTCTACTAAACTTTGGGCCTCAGATTGTGCTTCTCTTGTGGATCGTATTGTCATGCGTGCTAAGAGTTGGAGTAGTAAGTTTCTCTCTTATGCGGGGCGGCTTCAGCTCATTAAGTCTCTTTTGTTCTCCATTCAATTTTATTGGTCTTCTTTATTTATTCTTCCTAAGTCTGTTATTAGGAAGGTGGAGACGATTCTCCGTTCTTTCCTTTGGAAGGGTAGCGCGCTCACCTCTTTGGGGCGAGAGTGCTTGGAGTAGAGTTTGTCTACCTCTAAAGGAGGGGGGCTGGGGATTAAGAGATTGGATACTTGGAATAGAGCGGCTATTGTTAAGCACATTTGGTTTCTTTGTTCTGGCCAGGTTTCTTCTTGGTCGAATTGGGGTCACTCTTATTTGTAGAGGGGGAGAAGTTTTAGGGAGGTGCCTTGTCCTACAGATTGCTCTTGGAGTTGGCGTAAGATTTTGGAGCTTCGTTCTTGGTCCCAGCGGCGGATGAGAGTTAGGATTGGGAATGGTGAGAAAACTTTATTGTGGTTTGATTTTTGGCATCCTATGAGTCTGATTGTGGACACGTTGGGTGAGAGAGTGATTTATGACTCTGGCTTTGATGGGATGGCTACAGTTGCTTCCATTATCTCTGATTCTTCTTGGCGATGGCCCCCATCTAGGTCTGTTGCCCTTGTTGATTTAGCTCGGTCCCATCTTCTGAATCCTTCTAGTATGAGGGATGATGAGCTGGTTTGGGAGGATGATAGGAGTGGGATATTTTCTGTGGATAGTGTCTGGAATGCCATGCGGACAATGGGAACCTTGTTGCATTGGTCTCGAGTTGTTTGGTTCCGGAAGGCCATTCCCCGCCATTCCTTTTTGCTTTGGATGTCTATTCAGGGAGGCCTTTGTACTCATGATAGTTTGATGAGGTTAGGCATTTCTGCTTGCTCGCGTTGTATTCTATGTGGTTGTTCAAGTGAGGACATTGATCATCTTTTCTTCCAGTGCTTCTTCTCTTCGAGGGTCTGGTCGACTGTGCTGGCTATGTGTGGGTTAGATTGGAGATGCCGGGATTGGCTTCAGACTGTTGAATGGATGTGTCAATTTACCGACGCCTCTTTACGTCATCTTCTTGTTCGGCTGTCTTTTGCAGCGCTAGTCTACCATATTTGGAGGGAGAGGAATGCCTGCACTCATGATGTGCCTCTTCAGCCTGTTTCTGTTCTTCTTAGTGATATTGTTTTTGATATTCGGAATCGTGCTAGCTTATTACGGAAGGTGAAACCATCTTATGACAATAAATGGCTTCACTTATCCTGGCACTTGCCCGATGACATCTTTTGTTAATCTTTTTGCTTGTAGCCTTTCGGCTTTTCTTCTAGGAGGGCTTGTCCTCTCTAGTTGCCTGGGGTATGCCCCTTTGCTCCTGTATAGTTTTCTTTTAGTTAAATACTTACTTTATAAAAAAAAAATTGTATTTTTATTTACATTAAATAACAAATACATATATTAATGGCATGTGTCAAAATCTCATTTGACAAATAATTAATATGTATCAAATCAAATTTTATATCAAATACAAATACACATTAATTATCAAATGATCGAAATGCCCCTAATGTATGTATTTTCATTTAATCGTTTAAACAACTCGAATTAACTCATTTAATTCGGTGAAGTATTACAGATAATCTATATTATTCATAACGTGTTACCCAAGTGCTCAACGAGTACACTTTATATTGTGGGACTCTCTAAATTTAGGTTTATTCGTCACGAAATCCAATTTCGTGTCCATAATTCACCCACTCGTAAATTATGACGACCACATATAATCTTGCTAAACTATGCAAGTCGAGGTCATTGCATACGTATAATCCCTCTGTTATAGGCTATCAATATTATACCGGGGATATAGATAAGAA
The DNA here is from genome assembly GCA_019454045.1 of Zanthoxylum bungeanum. Taxonomy (NCBI): domain Eukaryota; kingdom Viridiplantae; phylum Streptophyta; class Magnoliopsida; order Sapindales; family Rutaceae; genus Zanthoxylum; species Zanthoxylum bungeanum. The sequence goes on along the minus strand of SKCR01045205.1, from coordinate 33,843 downwards.
CGTCAAATCCCTAAGTTATAATATAGTCGACTTTTAAATTTACGATCTCTAAATAACACTCGGAGCTCACTTCCGAAGTATACCACGACCATGGATTTACTAGATCGCAAATACGTACCTGATACCTATGCCCTGTACACAGGAATGACAGATTCTATCTGTACTCACATGATATCATGAGTATCAGTCCACACCCAATGAACAGGCGGAGGTCTGATCTAAATAGATCGGTGACGTGACTGCCATCAAAGTGTGGAGGATAACTCATATTTCCACAGTGGTATCTCAAGTCGAATGACCACTATGCTACTTGACTCGAGAATATTCCTATTGACGTTGGTATACCATCTATTAGGAAACCTTCAGTGTGTCGTTCAGTGTTTATCAAATAAACACCTACATGTCTATACGAGTCTCCCAAGACTCATGGTTCATTGGGATAAACCATCGGATCAAGTCTCGATATACGACATGTACTGGTCTCAGCAAATTTTACTAACTGACTCGTGTTAGTAAATCTTAACTGCGCACTATAAAATATATTAGCGGGTCTTTGTCTAATATACACATATCACTAAACCATATTTAGTTTCAATATAATCATAATTAGATTGAATATGTATATAAAAGCAAGAAATACTACCATAATTAAGTAATATTATGGAAATAGAAATTGTTCGTATTCATGAATTGGACATAAATACGATCCAGATTGGCACTCCAAATACCAACCCTAATAATTTCTCCCACTTGCTCTAGTGCCAATCCACAGTATCATATACACATCTCAATATGTATCACATACACATGGTTCTCAAGAGCTGACCTAGCACTCAAGAGGTAGGCAACAACAAGTAAGCCCGCTATAACATATTGAGTTTGTCCAACAAACCCAATCGTTTCCCTTAGCCAGCATCATTCATATATTGTATAACCTAAGTTATACATCAATATGACTCAGATACGGCATCAATATTATGCTACAACTGCTAAGTTGTTTATTTATTTAAAGATCAAATCCAAATATTATGAGACAACCACAAGCACAACATTAATATCTAAACTTCTAATCTATAAGGTCAATTTGTAACTTCATAAGTCAATACTTCATAAGTTACAACTAATTCCACTTACAGTAGAATTATTCGTGACACTTCCACTATATCTTTTCTGACTTTATATGACATATAGACCATCTAGTATCATAATTAGACTCAAAACTAATTTGATCTTAATGGTTGCAGATTATATTCTCCATGAATAAGAAACTCGTTCTTAATATCTCAAAGATAACAATGAACATGTTTTAAGACCCATCATATGGTCTATAGGATATCAAAATAGTTCGTAACTATTACGATTAAATTGATATATTTAATCGCACATAATATAATATTCATTATGCCATCATCCTATGATGCATAAGATTGACTAGACATTCTAATCAATTTCTCTTTCGACAAAGGAATCATCCTTCACGAAAGATAAATACTATATACAAGAAACATACTAACTGTCAAACAATTATACTAAGTGTCACAGAGATAGTCTTAATGTGTCCTTTATTAGATCATATCTAATACACGACTAATGTGAGTATCTCACAAGTCTTTTAGTTTTATATCATATATGAAACTTTATATCAAATATAACATAGACTACTCCCACTGTTTTCACAGAGAAAAGAAGACTTAGGTAAATCTTTTACCTCACAAACATTTCATTATTACATTAATAATGATAATGTCGTTAGGATATACAATACTAGAAAGAAATATGTACGCTCCCACTGACCCTACTATCACATAAGTATTCTCTATGCTTTGATAAAATCAGACAATCTGACTGTTATCAAAACTAGAGAACACAGATTTTGGGAAAGCTCATATGAGTCTACAATAGGCTCTATAAGTCAGTATACCAAACTGTGATCTTAGCAGAATACAAATTCCAGGGCCATTCTAGAATGAACTCTTCAAACAAAGAAATCACAATGGATCTCTTCTTCGAAGAAACCATTCAAAAATGCCACCTTGCATTCTTTAGCCAAAATACATAGTTTAATATCAACATTAACTAATAGATCCTTAATTGTTCAATTAGTATGACTAGAGACAAGTTTCCTCAAAATCTACAATAGATTACTCAGTATAAAAACACTGAAGGGGCGAAGAGGCTCATCATGAGTGCATGCATTCCTCTCTCTCCAGATGTAGTAAACTGAAGCTGCAAACGAAAGCCAAAAAAGAAGATGACATAAGGAGTCGTTGGTGTACTGATTTATCAACTCAACAGTCTGCATCCAAACCCGAGAACTCTAATCTAACCCACACATGGCCAACACAGTCCTCCAAACCCGAAAAGAGAAGGAGCATTGGAAGAAAAAATGATCAACATCCTCACCTGAACAATCACAAAGGACGCATCGCGAGCGAGCAGAGATACCGAAACTCATCAGTCGATCCTGGGTATAAAGGCCACCCTGACTAGTCAACCAGAGCAGAAAGGAATGACACAGAATAGCCTTACGAAACCAAACAACCCGATACCAATGCACCAAAGTGCCCCTCGTCCTCATAGCATTTCAAGCACTACTCACTGAAAACATACCTCTACCATCATCCTCACAAACCAACTCATCCTCCCTCATACTAGAAGGATCCTAAGGAAGGGACCGAGCCAACTTAACAAGGGCAGCATATATAGCCAGAAGCCAACGCCAAAAAGAGTATGAGATAATAGTAGCTATTGTAGCCATCCTATCCAAGCCAGAGTCATAAATGACTCTCTCACCCATAGTATCCACAATCGGACCCAGCGGATGCCAGTTATCAAACCACATCAAAGCCTTCTCACCATTCCCAATCCTAAATCTCATCCTACGAAGAGCCCATGATCGAAGCTCCAAAATCTTCCGCCAGCTCCATGAACAATCTCCAAGACACGACATCTCCCAAAAGCTTCACCCACGCAGCAGGTAAGACTGAACCCAATTCGACCAAGATGATACCTGACCATAGCAAGGAAACCATAAATGCTTAACAATGGCGCTCTATTCCAAGTTTCCAAACTCTTAATCCACAAACCCCATTCTTCCAAAGGTAAACAAACTCTACACCAAGCTACTTTCGCCCCTGAGGAAGTAAGCTCACTACCCTTCCATAGGAAAGATCTGAGAGTCGTCTCTACCTTCCTAATAACAGACTTAGGAAGAATGAACAAGGAGGACCAATAAACTTGAATGGAGAACAAAACCGACTTAAATCCCCGCCATTTTTATCTTCAAGCCTTTAGGGTTTCTCTTTGTAATCTATTTAAACTTGTTTTTCTTCTTCCTTAACATAATTCACGACATTTTTTTTAGAAAACTTGAAGCTCTTAAGCTTATGGATATGGCCTAATTTCTTGTAAGGGAGGGATTCCCTTTTTCATGTTCAAATCGACTTATCTAAGTTTAACAAGCTTAGTGGCATCTCCATTGCTAGCAAAACACACTAATTTCATGTTCCTAGGTTATCATGGGCGAGGTTTCATGGTTGTTTAGGGCTGATCTTGGATGGTTTTTATTCCTACAAAATCATTGAGTAAGGTTCTTGGGGTTTAGATAGTGCTCGAGGGTTGCTTGGTTTAACACCCAAGTGAGTTTCTTGTCATGTTGGTTGTCCCTTGGTACTCTAAGTGTGCCTTAGTTCATGTCATTCCCTCTCTCTTGAAAGGGATTCGACCTCGAATCTGCACCTACATCAAAATAAGATAAGTCAGAAACATTAAACGTTGCAGAAATACCATACTCACTAGGAAGATCAGGCTTGTAAGCATTGTCGTTGATCCACTGTAGGACTTGAAATGGACCTACTCCTCTTGGTTGCAGCTTGGATCTCCACTGTCCCGGGAACCTTACCATGCATGACGTGGAACTCACTTGGATGTTTAAGGCCAAGGAAACCCCTCATAATGGATAGAAACCCAAGCACCGCGAATTGATTTTGTAGGAACAAAAACTTTCCAAGGCCACAAAGAAGACCCAAGGGTGAGCTATGCAAAAGTGTTAAATGGCTCTAAGGGTAGTGATAATTCTGTCCCAGATTCGGATGTAGTTGTTTTGCATTATGTTCAGCCCAACTTTGTTGATGGAATGGTTAAGGTGAGTCCTCATTTGGAAGTTGCGGAAGAAGGAAGTGTGTTTTGGCGCAACACGTTAGTTGGTTATTTTGTGGGGAAGAGGCTCCCGTTTCAAATTATTGATTCTATTGCTCACAAGATTCGGTTTAAGTTAGGATTACGTGAGGTTTTGACGTCGGATAACTGCTTTTTCCTATTCAAAATTGCTAGCTTTCAAGAAGCTTGTATGGTTATGGATAAAGTCCATTGGCACATGGCGAATATGCCTTTGGTTCTTAAACATTGGCAACCGAGTTTACCTTTGACTAAGGAGGACATCAACAAAGTTCATGTTTGGGTTCGCCTTTATAATTTACCTTTTGAGTTTTGGACTGCTAAGGGTGACATGAGTCCAACCACACCAGAGACATTACAGGATGCAGCTAACAACTTGGAGGAACCCATGTAGTTGCCAACAGGTCCAATCACAAACCAAAGAGCAAAGAAGATCAGAGAGGCCTTTGTGGGACTAGCTCAGAGCTATGTGACCAGTTGCAGCAACCAAGTCAAGTGCACACCAGAGACACATATGGGCATAACCAGAGAGGTCCCCAAGCTATTTCATTTGACCCAGATCAGCTCAGACTGAAGCATAGCAGAGCAGCTTCAGCACCAGCACCCTTTTGACCCGATTTCACCCATTTTGGGACTATGTTGAATTCGGCCAAATGGGGGCATTTTTGTCATTTTTGCTCGACATTTTGGCTTTATTTATGATGTAATTAGCATGGTTGACTATACCATTAGGCTTAATTATGCTTAGAACCTTGCTTATTGAGTAAGCACGTTAATTTACTATTTGATGTAAGCACCTCAAATTAGCTTAAGTTAGATTAGTTTCTAATCATTGTTTTAAGCTACTTTAGGTGGGAAAAGACTTTTGGTGACGTGCTTGAGTGAAAGCTTTGGGTAGTTTTTAGGTCTTTTGGTAATTTCACTTTATGGACATTTTTGTCCATTCACACCTTTAGGGTTTCTCTTTGTACCTATTTAAACTTTGTTTTCTTCTTCTTTGGAATAACATACACGACATTTTGAGAAACTTTCAAGCTTTTAAGCTTTGGCTATGGCTAAATTTCTTGTGAGGGAGGGGTTCCCCTTTTCAAGTTCAAATTGACTTATCTAAGCTTGGCAACTTAGTGGCGTCTCCATTGCTAGCAAAATACAATCTGATTTCATGCTTGTGGTTATCATGGACGTGAGTTTCATGGTGGTTAGGGTCTGATCTTGGTTGGGTTTTGTTCCTACAAAATCAGTATTCAAAGTTCTTGGTGTTTTGAGAAAGATGCTTGGGGGTTTGCTTGGTTTCAAGCCCAAGTGAGTTCTTGTCATTTGGTATCATGAGCTTAGGGTTCTGAGGTCTGATTTCCTATCCTTTGTGTTGTTTAATCTTGTATTCATCTTTGTTCTTTGTTGATTTAATTTCGGCATCAAGGTTTTACTTCCACCTTGATTCGGCCATTGTTGGATCTTGTTGTTTCTTGCTGATTCTTATTGATTTGTGATCAAAATATCATGTATAACATTCTTCCTTGAGTATTTCTTTGAGTTAAGCTTTGGCTACTTAGGTCAAAATTAGGGCTTTTGTGTTCTTTGCTTGAATCAAGTGTTTAGTTGTTAATTGTAAGTTACTAGGACGTGTTTTACATTGTTATTAAGTTATTAGTTTCAAACATCAAAAAAAAAAAAAAAAAAAATGCATCAGGTCAGATTCGGCCAAGGAAGAACCATCACCACCCTTGCTTTGTTCTTGCCATATGCATGTCACTTAGCTTGTTTTCAATAGGTATTGTTCATATCTACTTTGAGAAAATCAGATTGCACTTCATTACTCCTAGCATTTGCGTGAACTAGCTTGTTTGCAATCTTTGTGAAGTTGTTGCAATCTTGTGAAGTGTGAGGAAAACAAGTGTTTTTGAGTGTTGTGGTGAGGCATTTGAGTGAATGAGTGTTGAAACAAAATGAAATGTTTATGGTCCCCAAGGGGTGTGGCTTGGTGGTGTAGAGTCCATGATCTCACCTTGAGGTTCTGGGTTCGAATCCAGGGGGTGCACTTCTTGTAAAAGCCTGGGACAGCCGGTGGTTTTACCTGCGCCGCGGCCCAGAATGAGTGGTTTGGTGGCGGGGTTTCCATCGTTTCCAAAAAAAAAAAAAAAAAAAGAAATGTTTATGGATTGATGAGGCCGTGACTTACTCTTGAAGTTTACTTATGCTTGTGTGTTAACTTTGTGAGACAAGTCTGGTTGCTTTGTTACACATATTGCCGTGAGTAAGATGCTTGAGTGCTTATGTTGAAGCATGAATTAACAAGTGTGCTTGCTGATTTGTGTGAGCCATCATTAGCATGACATTGAAAATGGAAGCACTCATGAGCTTGACATGGAAATTTGAGTAGCCATCATTGCATTTGAGAAGTGCTTGAAGAGGCAAGCTGCTGCATCACCAAGTTAGTTGGAAAAAGTTTTTAGTTGGTTTGTAACTTACCATTGCCGAATTGACATGCTTACTTGACCTACTTGTAAGCTACTTACGTAAGCAGCTGAGTCACCTACTTGTTTTGAAAAAAAAAAGAAAAAAAAAGAAAGAAGCATGGACGTGAGTTTCATGGTGGTTAGGGGCTGATCTTGGTTGGGTTTTGTTCCTACAAAATCAGTATTCAAAGTTCTTGGGGTTTTGAGAAAGATGCTGGGGGGTTTGCTTGGTTTCCAACCCAAGTGAGTTCTTGTCAAAGGGCCTCAGTTTTATGGCTAATGCAATGGGTTGCCCTCTCCATGCTGATCACATCACCCTATCCAGGAAACGACTTAGTTATGCCCGGGTTTGTGTAGAGATTGATGCTAGGAAGGCTCTGGTTGATGATTTTGACTTCCAATGTTCGAATGGTATGTGGTTAAGAGTCAGGGCCGAAATTGAATGGGTTCATGTGAAGTGTTCTACTTGTGAGGTTTTGGTCATTCTCTATATTCTTGTCCCATGAAGGAGGAGAGTAAACCACCACAGACCTGGGTGCCTGAGACCACTACTCTTTCTGTATTCATAGGTTTAAAGTAAGATTTCTTACCTTGATTTAAATAAATCTCTACCCTAAAGGAGTTCCAAACTTTAAAAAAAATGCTCTCTTATCTCTCGATGACTCCTTTTCCCGATTCACCCTGAGCTTTCACCTCACTCTTCCCTCTCGGTGACATCTTTTCCCGTTTCTCCTTGTGCCATTCTCTGGATTTTGCTAGCCTTTCTCTCTTTCACCTGTCAATCTGTTTCGTATCCCCATATTTTAAAGACCTTTTGACCATTTCCCTTTTTATTCACTCTTTCCTCATGCCTGCTTCCGGCTTGCATGTGGTGGGGCCGCACCTTCCCGGCGTGGGTCGTATGGCCGTTAGGGTTGTTCCCTCTGTTGCCCCCCTTTGTCCGCCATAGCATCTCCGTTTGAGGGCCTCTGCCCTGCCCCCCCGGGTCATTGCTGGGTCTGGTCAATACCCTTTTTTCGGGCTGTTCGTCGGTTTCACAGCCTATTCCCGGTCAACCTTGCTCGCTATCTTCGGTGGGTTTGTCTGGTGAGGCTCTGTTGGGGTTTTCTTGCAGTGTTATTTATGGTGTTTTGTTGGATTCAGTGGCTGTGCTTGACAAGTCATCATATGTCTTATTGCCCTGTTCCGTTAATACCTATGACTACCCTGTTCTTGGTGTTTTGGATCGACCTTGTGTTGGTGCTAATCTCTCACTTGATGGTTCTATTTTACCCAGTAAATGCTTGGAGGTAGGACTGGGGTCTGCTGTTGTGACTAGTAGTGGGGAGGTTGGTTGCGTTGTTGGTAAGGAGTACAAGCAGGGGGCTGTGGACGATTGTATTTCAGACTTGAGTGTTGTTGCTGGTAGTGCAATGGGTGTGGATGGAGCTCTTGCATCTGGGAAGTTGGGGACTGTGGTCGATAGTCCAATTACTGTGTACTTGAGTGATCAATTGTCTGATAATACGAGGCTGGGGGCGTTGGTGCAGCAATTATGAGTAATACTGGATTGAATATTACTGCTGGTGGTACCGTTAGTGAAGATGAAGTTCTTGAGTGTGGGAATTCGGGGACTGTGATGCCTAGTTCTTGTAGTATAACCAAGGCAATATATGTAATCTGAAAATGCTACTGTTGCCAGTCCAGTTCCCAAGTGTGTGAGTGTTCAAGCGATGGCACGGTCGGGGGTTGGGCATTGGTGCTAAAGGTACCTTGAGCTATGCAAAAGTTGTGAATGGTTCCATCGAGGTAGATGCTCCTAATTCGGTGTCTATTTCTACTACCTTACACTATATTCAATCGAACTTAGTTGATGGACGGGATAAGGTGTGTCCTCCTTTAGAGGTTGCTGAGGAAGGTAGTGTTTTTTGGCGTAGCACTCTAGTTGGGTATTTTGTGGGTAAAAGGCTACCGTTTCAAATTGTTGACTATATTGCGCATAAGATATGGGGGAGGTTTGGCTTGCGGGAGGTTATGACCTCAGAAAATGGTTTCTTTTTCTTTAGATTTGATGGTTATCAAGAAGCATGTGTAGTTCTGGATCAAGCTCTGTGGCATATGGCTATTAGGTCGTTGATTCTTAAACTTTGGCAACCGAGTTTACCTTTTACCAAGGAGTACCTGTGTGGGTTCGACTTTACAATCTGCCTTTTGAGTACTGGACTGCTAAGAGACTTAGTTTTGTGGCAAGTGCAGTTGGTAGGCCTCTCAATGCTGACCAAATTACCCTTTCCAGGAAACGACTTAGTTTTGCTCGTGTTTGTGTTAAGATTGATGCCCAGAAAGCTTTGGTTGAGGATATTGATTTCCAGTGTCCTAATGGTATGTGGTTAAGAGTTAGGGCCAAATTTGAGTGGGTTCCCGTGAAATGTTCTACTTGTGAGTTTTTTGGTCATTCGCTAAATTCTTACCTAAGGAAGGCTCCCAGTAGGGAGGAAAGTATGCCTTCAGACCGGGGTTCCTAAAACCACATCTCCTGCTACGGTTACAGCTGTTTCGGATGTGCCAGTCAAGGATAGAGAGGGTGCTTGGATTTCAGTTTCTAAAAAGAAGAGGGGTAAAGATCCGACTTGGGTTACTCATATTAAGCCGAGTAGGGCCTTCATTTCGGGTAATGCCGCTGATAGAGTCTTTGTTCTGGGTGAGTGCTCCTCTAAGAATTTGGAATCGACTCCAGTAGTGAATTTTGTATTAGTTTTGTACTTCTAAGGAAGTTGTTGTGGAGGTTGTGGATAGAGGGAGGAGGGTGAATGCACTCCTATCGCACCATTGCATGTTAAGGATCATTCTGAGGAGGGTTTAGCTGTGATTCCGCTGGTTACGGATTGTAACTCACCCCTTTCTAATGTTAACATGCTAGCAGTTAAGGCTAAAGATTCTTTAGATAAAAAGAAGTTGGATTATGGCAGCAAGCCTAAGAAGGGCTCATGAGGTAAGACGGGTCAAAAACAGCAATCCCCGAAGGGGTAGACGACAATGATTTGCTTAGGTGGGTTTCTCTTCTTCAATCTATTTTTATGATTTTTGGTTGTTGGAATATACGGGGGGTCTCAATGACCCTATGAAACAAGCTGAAGTTATGAGGTTCTTTCGTGATGAGAAGCTTTCTGTGTGTGGTTTAGTTGAAACTAAGATGAATGATATTAATTTTATGAGTGTTTCTCGAGTTATTAATCCTTCGTGGAAGTTTTATTGCCATCCTAATGTTCTTCCATTTGGTCGTATTTGGGTTTGCTGGAATCCTAGTGATGTTGATGTGAGTATTCTTTGTTCATCTCCTCAAGCTATTCACTGTCGTGTTTCACATGTTTCTGCTCTTTGGAGTTGTGTGGTGTCTGTGGTCTATGGTGAGTGAGATTATGAGAAGCATCGGGAGCTTTGGGCTGATTTGGTTACTTGTGGTAGTGATTTTGATGCTACTCCATGGTTAGTTATGGGGGACTTCAACGCGATTCGTTCTACTCAAGAACATAGTGGATGTCCTTTGTCGTGGCCTTCTTGGAAAGATGATTTGGGATGCTGCTTTGCTCAAGCTGGTTTGGATGATCTTCAGTTTTCTAGTTGTCGCTTTACGTGTTTTAATAAGCAGGTTCACTCTCCTATTTGGCGGAAGTTAGATCGGGTTGTTGCTAACCCCTATTGGGAATGTCTCTTTCCAGGTTCGGTTGTAAGGTTTCCTCCCCCTCGGATTTCGGACCACTCTTCTATGGTTGTTAAGCTTGCTGAGCTCCCGAAGAGAAAGATCTCTTTTAAGTTCTTTGATTTCTGGGTTGATCATCCTGATTTCCTTTCTGTTGTGGCTAGAGCTCGGGATATTGATATTTGTGGTACTCTGATGTTCCGCTTGTGTAGTAAGTTGAAAAGTGTGAAGGTGGCACTGAAGAAGTTTAATGTTGAGCACTTTTCTAATCTTTCGGGTAAGGTCTTGGAGGTTAGGAGGGAGTTGGATAGGGTTCAGCGTGCTTTGTAGGATAACCCAAGTGACTTGTCTCTGTTAGCATAAGAGGCGAGACTTTCCTTATGGTATGGTGACCTTAGTCGAGCTGAGGAGGGTTTTACTAGACAAATCTCGTGTTCAATAGCTCAAACTTGGGGATCAGAATATGAAATTCTTCTTCCAGGCTATGAAGAATCATCATTGTCGCAGTAAGATTACTTCTGTTTCTAAGGAGGATGGGACTCGTTTAGAGGATGATGTTTTGGTGAGGGAGGAGATTGCAACTTTTTATGGGACTCTTTTGGGGACCCAGCCTTGCTCGCGAGATATTGATTGGGATATTCTTCATTATGTTATTTCTAAGCATGTGTCTGTTGAGCAGAGGGAGATTCTTGCCCTAGAGGTTTCTTATGAGGACATTAAATATGTAATGTTTTCTCTGAAGAATAATAAGCTTCTGGTTCGAACGGGTTTAATTCGGGTTTCTTTAAGAAGGCTTGGAATATTATGGGGAGTGATGTTCTTTGTGCTATTCATTCATTCTTTTATTCGGGGTGACTCTTGAAGCAGGTTAATGTGACGTCTATTGCTCTGATCCCAAAGATCCCCAACCCTTCCCAGGTTAAGGACTTTCGTCATATTTCTTGCTGTAATACTATTTACAAATGTATTACCAAGCTTATTGCGAATCAGATTAACATTGTTCTTCCTTCAATGGTCAGTTCTAATCAATCTGCTTTTGTTGCGGGGCGGCGTATTAGCTACAATATTTTATTATGCCAGGAACTAGTGAGGAATTATCATCGGAGTGGAGGGTCCCCGAGATGTGCTCTTAAGATTAATTTGATGAAAGCCTATGATACTGTTCGTTGGGATTTTATGGTTGAGGTTTTACGGTCTATTGGTTTTCCTGAGAGGATGGTGGCCTGGATTCAGGAGTGTATGACTTCTACTATGTTCTCTGTGTCTATTAATGGGGAGCTGAATGGTTTTTTCTCTGGGGGCCGTGGTTTGCGACAAGGTGATCCTATGTCTCATTATCGTTTTGTGTTGGCTATAGAAGTTCTCACGGGCTTACTTCATAATATGGCTCTTGATCGGGGTTACAAGTTTCATTGGCACTGTTCAAAGGATCGTCTCACACATCTCTATTTTGCTGATGACCTAATGATTTTTTTTAAGGCGGATGCCTCCTCGGTCCTATTTGATCAAGGATTGTCTTCGGCAGTTTATGGGTTTATCAGGCTTGGTTCCTAATCCATCTAAGAGTCATCTTTTCTCATCCGATATCTCTCATACTTTTAAGGATAAACTGCTTCTTATTTTGGGCTTCCAAGATAGTGTTCTTCCAGTGCGGTATTTGGGAGTTCCCTTCATTTCTACGAAGCTCCGGGCTTCAGAATGTGCTTCTCTTGTTGAGCGTATTGTTGGGCGTGCTAAGAGTTGGAGTAGTCGGTTTCTTTCGTATGCAGGGAGGCTTCAGTTCATCAAGTCGGTTCTGTTCTCCATTCAAGTTTATTGGTCATCCTTATTCATTCTTCCTAAGTCCGTTATTAGGAAGATGGAGTCGACTCTCATATCCTTCCTTTGGAAGGGTAGTGAGCTTCTTTCCTCAGGAGTGAAAGTGGCTTGGTGTAGAGTTTGTTTACCTCCAGAAAAGAGGGGTTTATGGATTAAGAGTTTGGGTACTTGGAATAGAGCTGCAATTGTTAAGCATTTATGGTTTCTCTGTTCTGGTCAGGTCCCCTCTTGGTCGAATTAGGTTCAGTCTTACATGCTTCGGGGGCATAGCTTTTGGGAGGTGTCGTGTCCTGGAGATTGTTCTTGTAGCTGTCATAAGATTTTGGAGCTTCGGTCTTGGGCTCGTTGGAGAATGAGGTTTAGGATTGGGAATGGTGAGAAGATGTTGTTGTGGTTTGATAACTGGCATCTGCTAGGTCTGATTATGGATACTTTGGGTGAGAGAGTTATTTATGACTCTGGCTTGGATAGGATGGCTAGAGTAGCTACTATTATCTCAGACTCTTCTTGGCGTTGGCCTCCGGCACAGTCTGTTGCCCTTGTTGAGTTGGCCTGGTCCCTTCCGTCGGACCCTTCTAGTTTGAGAGAGGATGAGTTGGTTTGGGAGGATGACAGTAGAGGGAGGTTTTCTGTGTATAGTGCTTGGGATGCTATGGGGAAGCGGGGCACCTTGATGCGTTGGTATCGGGTTGTTTGGTTTTGTAAAGCTATTCTGCGCCATTCTTTTCTACTTTAGTTGACTAATCAAGGTGGCCTTTGTACCCATGACAAGAACTCACTTGGGTTGGAAACCAAGCAAACCCCCAAGCATCTTTCTCAAAACCCCAAGAAGAATACTGATTTTGTAGGAACAAAACCCAACCAAGATCAGCCCCTAACCACCATTAAACTCACGTCTATGATAACCACAAGCATGAAATCAGATTGTATTTTGCTAGCAATGGAGACGCCACTAAGTTGCCAAGCTTAGATAAGTCAATTTGAACTTGAAAAGGGGAATCCCTCCCTCAACAAGGTTTCGGCCATAGCCATGGAAAGCTCAAGCTTTTCTCTCTTTCAAAATTCTGTATATTACGTTGGTTGTCTCCAAAATACAAAGAAGAGTCATATAATAAGGGTTACAAGAGAGTAAAAAGACTAAAATGACCCTAGAGCTAAATTATACCAAAAGCCCTAAGTCAAGCACCTCAACTAAGACCATTAAGGTCCTTTTGCACCTATATAAACTTAAAACAAATATTAGAAGCTAATCTCACTTAAGCTAATTGAGGTGCTTACATGCTATAGTAAATTGACGTGCTTCCGGCTAAGTACATATCTAAGTATAATTAAGCCTAATGGCATATTCAACCATGCTAATTACATCATAAATAAAGTCAAAATGTCGAGCACAAATGACAAAAATGCCCCCATTTGGCCGAATTCAACATAGTCCCAAAATGGGTGAAATCGAGTCAAAAGGGTACTGGTGCTGAAGCTGCTCTGCTATGCTTCAGTCTGAACTGATCTGGGTCAAATGAAATAGCTTAGGGACCTCTCTGGTTATGCCCATATGTGTCTCTGGTGTGCACTTGACTTGGTTGCTGCAACTGGTCACAATAGCTCTGAGCTAGTCCCGCAAAGGCCTCTCTGATCTTCTTTGCTCTTTGGCGTGTGATTGGACCTGTTAGTAACTGCATGGGCTCCTCCAAGTTGTTAGCTGCATCCTGTAATGTCTCTGGTGTGGTTGGACTCATGTCATTCCCTTCTTGTTGAAAAGGATTCGGCCTCGAATCTGAACCTGCATCAAAATGAGTTAAGTCAGAAACATTAAAAGTAGCAGATACGTTGTACTTACCTTGCAAATCCAGCTTATATGCATTGTCGTTAATCCGTTCCAAGACTTGAAATAGACCATTCCCTCTTGGTTGCAACTTGGATCTTCGTTATGCTTGTATCTTTTCCTCTTGCATATAAAGCCACACCCAATTGCCGGGGTCAAACACAATGCGTTGGAAACCTATTATTCTCACCAACTCTGCCTTTCCCTTATCATTCATACTCCCAAGCTTAATAACAATCAAAGATAATAAATCCATAGGAGTTAAAGAATTAGAATCATAATCAATCTCATAAGGCAAGTAAAAACTAGAAGAATGAATGCCTCTATCATATGCAAACTCTGGCCTCGCTATTGCGTCGTGATCTTCTTAGCTCTTTGGCGTGTGATTGGGCCTGTTGGCAATTGCAAAGGCTCTAATGTTCCTTGGTGACTGCATTCATGTCAAATGTTGTCCCTTGGATCATGTCATTCTCCCTCTCTTGAAATAGATTCGTCCTCGAATCCGAACCCGGATCATAGATAGTTATGACAAAATCAATTGGATGATGATATTGAAATATAAAAGAATCATACTTGACCACTTGTACCTGTGATGAAAAAGCATAAACAATAGAGAAAATGTTATGGAAAAACTTCACTACCACATCTACTTTCTTTTCACCAGCTCTCACAGCTTCATCATCACTCATGTCCACTATCTCAACCATACTTGCAAAGACCTCCTCACACACCTGCTCAGCTTCACTATGTTTTTCAACCTCAAAGCACACTACCTCACAAGTGTTTACTCCCTCAATGCTCACGGTCTCACAAGCATTTTCACTCACCATGTCACTTATAACACAATTCACAACATTCAAGGCCTCACAAGTGTTTTCATTCGCTATGCACTCAACATCATAAGTGTTTCCACTTCATTACACACAACTTCAATAGCTTTTGGTTGTTGAGTACTGACATGAGTCCAACCACACCAGAGACATTACAGGATGCATCTAATAACTTGGAGGAACCCATGCAGTTGCCAACAGGTCCAATCACACGCCAAAGAGCAAAGAAGATCAGAGAGGCCTTTGCGGGACTAGCTCAGAGCTATGTGACCAGTTGCAGCAACCAAGTCAAGTGCGCACCAGAGACACATATGGGCATAACCAGAGAGGTCCCCAAGCTATTTCATTTGACCCAGATCAGCTCAGACTGAAGCATAGCAGAGCAGCTTCAGCACCAGCACCCTTTTGACCCGATTTCACCCATTTTGGGACTATGTTGAATTCGGCCAAATGGGGGCATTTTTGTCATTTGTGCTCGACATTTTGACTTTATTTATGATGTAATTAGCATGGTTGACTATGCCATTAGGCTTAATTATGCTTAGATCTCTACTTAGCCGGAAGCAGCGTCAATTTACTATAGCATGTAAGCACCTCAATTAGCTTAAGTGAGATTAGCTTCTAATCTTTGTTTTAAGTTTATTTAGGTGCAAAAGGACCTTAATGGTCGTGGTTGAGGTGCTTGACTTAGGGCTTTTGGTAATTTTAGCTCTAGGGTCATTTTAGTCTTTTTACTCTCTTGTAACCCTTATTATATGACTCTTCTTTGTATTTTGGAGAAAACCAACGTATATACAGAATTTTGAAAGAAGAAAAGCTTGAGCTTTCCATGGCTATGGCCAAAACCTTGTTGAGGGAGGGATTCCCCTTTTCAAGTTCAAATTGACTTATCTAAGCTTGGCAACTTAGTGGCGTCTCCATTGCTAGCAAAATACAATCTGATTTCATGCTTGTGGTTATCATGGACGTGAGTTTCATGGTGGTTAGGGGCTGATCTTGGTTGGGTTTTGTTCCTACAAAATCAGTATTCAAAGTTCTTGGGGTTTTGAGAAAGATGCTTGGGGGTTTGCTTGGTTTCCAACCCAAGTGAGTTCTTGTCATTTGGTATCATGAGCTTAGGGTTCTGAGGTCTGATTTCCTATCCTTTGTTTTGTTTAATCTTGTATTCATCTTTGTTCTTTGTTGATTTAATTTCGGCATCAAGGTTTTACTTCCACCTTGATTCGGCCATTGTTGGATCTTGTTGTTTCTTGCTGATTCTTGTTGATTTGTGATCAAAATATCATGAATAACATTCTGCCTTGAGTGTTTTTTGATTGATCATGAGTATTTCTTTGAGTTAAGCTTTGGCTACTTAGGTCAAAATTGGGGCTTTTGTGTTCTTTGCTTGAATCAAGTGTTTAGTTGTTAATTGTAAGTTACTAGGACGTGTTTAACATTGTTATTAAGTTATTAGTTTCAAAAATCAAAAAAAAAAAAAAATGCATCAGGTCAGATTCGGCCAAGGAAGAACCATCACCACCCTTGCTTTGTTCTTGCCATATGCATGTCACTTAGCTTGTTTTCAATAGGTATTGTTCATATCTACTTTGAGAAAATCAGATTGCACTTCATTACTCCTAGCATTTGCTTGAACTAGCTTGTTTGCAATCTTTGTGAAGTTGTTGCAATCTTGTGAAGTGTGAAGAAAACAAGTGTTTTTAAGTGTTGTGGTGAGGCATTTGAGTGAATGAGTGTTGAAACAAAATGAAATGCTTATGGATTGATGAGGCCGTGAGACTCTTGAAGTTTACTTATGCGTGAGTGCTTGATGTGCTTATGTTTGAAGCATGAATTAACAAATGTGCTTGCTGATTTGCGTGAGCCATCATTAGCTTGACACTGGATTTGTGTTGAAATCATTAGCATGACATTGAAAATGGAAGCACTCATGAGCTTGACATGGAAATTTGAGTAGCCATCATTGCATTTGAGAGGTGCTTGAAGGGGCAAGCTGCTGCATCACCAAGTTAATTGGAAAAATTGTTTAGTTGGTTGTGTAACTTACCATTGCCGAATTGACATGCTTACTTGACCTACTTGTAAGCTACTTACGTAAGCAGCTGAGTCACCTACTTGTTTTGAAAAAAAAAAAAAAAAAAGAAAGAGAATTGGTCGCATTGTGCTTAGCTTGATTAGACCATTTGCAAGTTGATTGGATTGCTTTACATGAGTTACATTGATTTTGATTGGTTTGAGCTTGAAAGACTATATTTGTGTTATACCGAATTGAAATCCTTTGTGCTTCATTGTGTTTCATTGGAGTGTAAACACTTGTGAGTGTGTGTGAGAAAAAAAAGAAAGGTGAGCTCAAACACTATAGCGAGTGACCACAAGATTGCTTCAGTGACACGTTGATTGCTTGCTTGCTTATTTATTGCATTTAGCTAACTCGTCATTCTTTCTTATTATGAGCACTCTAGCTATAGGTTTCTTTCGATTGAGTCTCCGTGATTACTTATCTTATTTGCTTTATCCACCTGCTCTATATATACATTGTGTTTCTGCTAGCTTGTGGACTACACCTTAGTTGACCATACTGGGAATTGAGTTGATTTGTAATTGAATTGAGGAAGAACTCAAGAGTGGTAAAAAGGCAGTGATTGTGAGCACAGTATCGAGTAAAAGCCAATAGAGTGCAAACACGAGTGGAGTGATATCATTCGAGTGTATGCACGTGAGATTGTGAGGATTTACATATTTGTTTTGCTTTTTATTATTTCTAATCTGTTTGTTTAGTGTTGAGATGGCAGGTCCAAGTTTAACTATTGATGATAAGATCGAGGTTTTGGATACTTTCAAAAGTGATATCCAAGATATTATGAGTGATTATAGAAGATCTTATGAGAAATGGAAAAAGACTTGGAAGGTAACTAAATATGCAGTGAATGAAGAGAGTACTCAACAACCAAAAGCTATTGAAGTTGTGTGTAATGAAGTGAGAAGCACTTGTGATGTTGAGTGCATAGCGAATGAAAACACTTGTGAGGCCTTGAATGTTGTGAATTGTGTTATAAGTGACATGGTGAGTGAAAATGCTTGTGAGACCGTGAGCATTGAGGGAGTAAACACTTGTGAGGTAGTGTGCTTTGAGGTTGAAAAACATAGTGAAGCTGAGCAGGTGTGTGAGGAGGTCTTTGCAAGTATGGTTGAGATAGTGGCCATGAGTGATGATGAAGCTGTGAGAGCTGGTGAAAAGAAAGTAGATGTGGTAGTGAAGTTTTTCCATAACATTTTCTCTATTGTTTATGCTTTTTCATCGCAGGTACAAGTGGTCAAGTATGATCTTTTATATTTCAATATCATCGTCCAATTGATTTTGTCATAACTATCTATGATCCGGGTTCGGATTCGAGGACGAATCCATTTCAAGAGAGGGAGAATGACATGATCCAAGGGACAACATTTGACATGAATGCAGTCATCCAAGGAACATTAGAGCCTTTGCAATTGCCAACAGACCCAATCACACGCCAAAGAGCTAAGAAGATCACAGACGCAATAGCGGGGCCAGAGTTTGCATATAATAGATGCATTCATCCTTCTAGTTTTTACTTGCCTTATGAGATTGATTATGATTCTAATTCTTTAACTCCTATGGATTTATTATCTTTGATTCTTATTAAGCTTGGGAGTATGAATGATAAGGGAAAGGCAGAGTTGGTGAGAATAATAGGTTTCCAACGCATTGTGTTTGACCCCGGCAATTGGGTGTGGCTTTATATGCAAGAGGAAAAGATCCAAGCTACAATCGAGAGGAGATGGACCTTTTCAAGTCTTGGAAAGGATCAATGACAATGCATATAAGCTGGATTTGCAAGGTAAGTACAACGTATCTGATACTTTTAATGTTTCTGACTTAACTCATTTTGATGCAGGTTCAGATTCGAGGTCGAATCCTTTTCAACAATGAGGGAATGACATGAGTCCAACCACACCAGAGACATTACAGGATGCATCTAATAACTTGGAGGAACCCATGCAGTTGCCAACAGGTCCAATCACACGCCAAAGAGCAAAGAAGATCAGAGAGGCCTTTGCGGGACTAGCTCAGAGCTATGTGACCAGTTGCAGCAACCAAGTCAAGTGCACACCAGAGACACATATGGGCATAACCAGAGAGGTCCCCAAGCTATTTCATTTGACCCAGATCAGCTCAGACTGAAGCATAGCATAGCAGCTTCAGCACCAGCACCCTTTTGACCCGATTTCACCCATTTTGGGACTATGTTGAATTCGGCCAAATGGGGGCATTTTTGTCATTTGTGCTCGACATTTTGACTTTATTTATGATGTAATTAGCATGGTTGACTATGCCATTAGGCTTAATTATGCTTAGATCTGTACTTAGCCGGAAGCACGTCAATTTACTATAGCATGTAAGCACCTCAATTAGCTTAAGTGAGATTAGCTTCTAATCTTTGTTTTAAGTTTATTTAGGTGCAAAAGGACCTTAATGGTCGTGGTTGAGGTGCTTGACTTAGGGCTTTTGGTAATTTTAGCTCTAGGGTCATTTTAGTCTTTTTACTCTCTTGTAACCCTTATTATATGACTCTTCTTTGTATTTTGGAGAAACAACGTAATATACAGAATTTTGAAAGAAAGAAAAGCTTGAGCTTTCCATGGCTATGGCCAAAACCTTGTTGAGGGAGGGATTCCCCTTTTCAAGTTCAAATTGACTTATCTAAGCTTGGCAACTTAGTGGCGTCTCCATTGCTAGCAAAATACAATCTGATTTCATGCTTGTGGTTATCATGGACGTGAGTTTCATGGTGGTTAGGGGCTGATCTTGGTTGGGTTTTGTTCCTACAAAATCAGTATTCAAAGTTCTTGGGGTTTTGAGAAAGATGCTTGGGGGTTTGCTTGGTTTCCAACCCAAGTGAGTTCTTGTCAAGTACTCTCTCATTCACTGCATATTTAGTTACCTTCCAAGTCTTTTTATATCTCATAAGATCTTCTATAATCACTCATAATATCTTGGATATCACTTTGGAAAGTATCCAAAACCTTGATCTTATCATCAATAGTTAAACTTGGACCTGCCATCTCAACACTAAACAAACAGATTAGAAATAATAAAAAGCAAAACAAATATGTAAATCCTCACAATCTCACGTGTTTACACTCGAATGATATCACTCCACTCGTGTTTGCACTCTATTGGCTTTTACCCGATACTGTGCTCACAATCACTGCCTTTTACCACTCTTGAGTTCTTCCTCAATTCAATTACAAATCAACTCAATTCCCAGAATGGTCAATTAAGGTGTAGTCCACAAGCTAGCAAAACACAAAGAACCAATAATCTATATAGTGCAGGTGGAATAATGCGAATAAGAATAGTAATCACGAAGACCCAATCAAAGAGACTTAAGCTAGAGTGCACGGAATAAGAAAAAAGACGAGTTAGCTAAATGCACAAGCAAACAAGCAAGCACTCAATGTGACACTTAGCCAATCTTGTGATCACTCGCTATTGTTTTTGTCTCACTCTTTTCTTTTCTTTTTTTTTTTTTTTCCTCTTTTTTAACTCTTTTTTTTTCACTCTTTTCTTTTGTCTCTCACACTCAAAGTGTATACAAAGCAAATGAAATACAATGCAAATAACAAGATAACCACATTCGGTAATTTCAAGTTATATCCTTAGCACTTGCAATACATGTAAATACAACTCAAATGACAGTGTAACTCATATAATCAATTCGGCAATGTGGGAATGTCTACCTTTCAACTTGCAAATGAGTATAAATGATCTAGTTACAATGTAACTAACTCAATTTCCAATTCAGCCAAGTCAAATTACAAGCTAAGTAAATAGTTTTTTGCAAGCAACTAGGTGATGCGGCTACTTGCCTCTTCAAGCACCTTAAAAACAAATGATTACACACAAGTTCCCATGTCAAGCTAATGATGAATTTATTGCCTCTTCACTTATAATAACAATATTTCAAGAGGTGGCAAGTGATACTTGCTTGGATACACACGAATTTAGTGCAAATTGTTGCACTCAACCTTGCTTCACTTGATTCTTCAACATTAACAACACAAATCAGCAAGATAACAATGATACAACTCACTCCAATCACCAAATTTGGTGCATTCAGATTTGTTTCATCAATTACACATTCACATTCATCAATAATGCACTCAATCTTTCTTTCTTTTCACTCAAACTCACAAGATTGTGCTAACTTCACAAGAATGCAAACAAGTAAGCTCACGTAAATACCAAGATAATGATGTCAATTCTGATTTTTTTGGCAAAGTTGATATGAATAATACCTATGGAAACAACACTAATTGCATGTATTCAACAATAGCAAGACAAGATATATCAATAAATCTCTCACTAGGTCGAATCTGATCTGATTCTTTTTTTTTTTTTGGATTTTTGACACTAATAACTTATAACAATGTTAAACACGTCCTAGTAACATACAATTAACAACTAAACACTTGATTCACGCAAAGAACACAAAAACCCCAATTTGACCTAAGTAGCCAAAGCTTAACTCAAAGAATACTCATGATCAATCAAAAAACACTCAAGGCAGAATGTTATTCATGATATTTTGATCACAAATCAACAAGAATCAGCAAGAAACAACAAGATCCAACAATGGCCGAATCAAGGTGGAAGTAAAACCTTGATTAAAGATGAATACAAGATTAAACAACACAAAGGATAGGAAATCAGACCTCAGAACCCTAAGCTCTGATACCAAATGACAAGAACTCACTTGGGTTGGAAACCAAGCAAACCCCCAAGCATCTTTCTCAAAACCCCAAGAACTTTGAATACTGATTTTGTAGGAACAAAACCCAACCAAGATCAGCCCCTAACCACCATGAAACTCACGTCCATGATAACCACAAGCATGAAATCAGATTGTATTTTGCTAGCAATGGAGACGCCACTAAGTTGCCAAGCTTAGATAAGTCAATTTGAACTTGAAAAGGGGAATCCCTCCCTCAACAAGGTTTCGGCCATAGCCATGGAAAGCTCAAGCTTTTCTCTCTTTCAAAATTCTGTATATTACGTTGTTGTCTCCAAAATACAAAGAAGAGTCATATAATAAGGGTTACAAGAGAGTAAAAAGACTAAAATGACCCTAGAGCTAAAATTACCAAAAGCCCTAAGTCAAGCACCTCACTAAGACCATTAAGGTCCTTTTGCACCTATATAAACTTAAAACAAATATTAGAAGATAATCTCACTTAAGCTAATTGAGGTGCTTACATGCTATAGTAAATTGACGTGCTTCCAGCTAAGTACATATCTAAGTATAATTAAGCCTAATGGCATATTCAACCATGCTAATTACATCATAAATAAAGTCAAAATGTCGAGCACAAATGACAAAAATGCCCCCATTTGGCCGAATTCAACATAGTCCCAAAATGGGTGAAATCGAGTCAAAAGGGTACTGGTGCTGAAGCTGCTCTGCTATGCTTCAGTCTGAACTGATCTGGGTCAAATGAAATAGCTTAGGGACCTCTCTGGTTATGCCCATATGTGTCTCTGGTGTGCACTTGACTTGGTTGCTGCAACTGGTCACATAGCTCTGAGCTAGTCCCGCAAAGGCCTCTCTGATCTTCTTTGCTCTTTGGCGTGTGATTGGACCTGTTAGCAACTGTATGGGCTCCTCCAAGTTGTTAGCTGCATCCTGTAATGTCTCTGGTGTGGTTGGACTCATGTCAACCCAGGATAGACTGATGAGTTTCGGTATCTCTGCTTGCTCGCGATGCGTCCTCTGTGGTTGTTCTGGTGAGGATGTTGATCATATTTTCTTCCAATGCTCATTCTTTTCGCGGGTTTGGACGACTGTGTTGGCCATGTGTGGGTTATATTGGAGTACTCGAGTTTGGCTGCAGACTGTTGAGTGGATGTATCAGTTCACCGACGTCTCTTTATGTCATCTTCTTGTTTGGCTTTCGTTTGCGGTGTCAGTTTACTACATTTGGAATGAGTGTAATGCCCGCACTCATGATGTGCCTCCTCGCCTTGACAGTGCTCTACTTAGTGACATTGTGTTTGTTATTCGGACTTGTGCTAGTTTATTGCAGAGGGTGAAACCATCTTATGATAATAAATGGCTTCACCTCTCCTGGCACCTGCCCGATGACATCTTATGATAGTCTTGTATTATTTGTAGCCTTATGGCTCTTCAACTAGAAGGGCATGGCCTCTCTAGTTGTCTGGGGTATGCCCCTTTGCTTTTGTATATTTTTGGTTAATATACTTACTTTATCCACACAAAAATTCGCTAGCTTTCAAGATGCTTGTGTGGTTATGGACAAAGCCCCTTGGCACATGGCGAATAGGCCTTTGGTTCTTAAAAATTGGCAACCGAGTTTACCTTTGAGTAAGGAGGACATCAACAAAGTTTCTGTTTGAGTTTGCCTTTATAATTTACCTTTTGAGTTTTGGACTGCTAAGGGCCTCAATTTTGTGGCTAGTGCAGTGGGTTGCCCTCTCTATGCTGATCATATCACCCTATCCAGGAAACGACTTAGTTATGCCCGGGTTTATGTAGAGATTGATGCTAGGAAGGCCTTGGTTGAGGATTTTGACTTCCAATGTTCGAATGGAATGTGGTTAAGAGTCAGGGTCGAATTTGAATGGGTTCCTGTGAAGTGTTCTACTTGTGAGGATTTTGGTCAATCTTTGTATTCTTGTCCCTGGAGGGAGGAGAGTAAACCACCACAGACATGGGTGCCTAATACCACCACTCCTTCTACGGTTGTAGCTGTTTCGGCTCAGGCAGATAAGGATAGACAGGGTACCTAGATTTCGGTTTCTAAGAAGAAAATGGGTAAGGCTGCGGTTTTGGCTATTCCTGCTAAGCCGAGTGGGGCTGAGAATTGGGTGGTGCAACAGATAGGGTTTTTGTTCTGGGTGACTTCTCTAAAGAACAAGTCAGCAATGTTAGTGGCATCATCAGTTTTATGACATCCTATAAAGTGTGCCATCTTACTGAATCTATCAACCACTACAAAGATGGAATCTCTACCCTTCTTAGTCCTAGGTAAACCCAAGATAAAGTCCATTGATACATCTACCCATGGCTCACTAGGTATAGGCAATGGTGTATACAACCCATGAGGCATAACCTTAGATTTAGCCTGTTTACAAGTTAAGCATTTTTATCACACAAACGCTCAATATCTCTCTGTATTTTAGGCCAATAAAAATGTTCACTCAATACTCCTAAGGTTTTGGCAATGCCAAAGTGCCCTATTAAACCTCCCTCATGTGCTTTTTTTTTTTGGATAAGGAACCCTCATGTGCTTCCCTCACTAACAACTCACGCATACTACAAATAGGAATGCATATCTATTATCCCTAAATAGAAACCCATCATGTTGGTAGAATTTACTAAAAGCAGACTTTTCACATGCAGGATAAATAGTACTAAAGTCAATATCACTAGCATAAAGTTCTTTAATAAATTCAAACCCAAGCATTCTTGCACTCAATGAAGTAAGTAAAGCATACCTTCGCGATAGTGCATCGGCGACAATGTTTTCATTACCTTGTTTGTAGCGGATTACATATGGAAACATCTCAACAAACTCTAACCATTTTGCGTGTCGTTTGTTCAGCTTACCTTGGCCCTTCAGATACTTCAATGATTCATGATCTGTATGGATAACAAACTCTCGAGGCCACAAATAATGCTGCCAAGTCTCAAGGGCTCTCACTAGCGCATACAACTACTTGTCATATATGGGGTACCCAAAACTGCTCCATTCAGCTTCTCACTAAAGTAAGCTATTGGTCACTTTTCTTGCATAAGAACCGCTCCAATGCATATCCCGTATGCGTCACACTCAATCTCAAATGTCTTCTCAAAGTTGGGTAGTGCCAAGACTGGTGCACTGCACAACTTCATTTTCAGATCCTGGAATGCACACTCCTGCTCTTCACCCCATTTGAAACCAACAGTTTTCTTCACTATTGAAGTGTTTAAAAAATCTACGGTAGAAGCTTGCTAATCGATGGAAGCTTCTGACTTCTGTCACTGTTGTTGGTGTTGGCCAATCCTGAATTGCCTTCACCTTTTCCAAATCTACCTCGATGCCATCTGCAATCACAACAAATCCAAGGAAAACAATTATGTCCATACAAAAAGTGCACTTATCAAAGTTAGCATACAGGTTTTCCTGCCTTAACACTTCAAGAACATGCTTCAAATACATAACATGGTCATATACTATTTTACTGTAAACTAAGATGTCATCAAACTAAACCACAACAAACTTACCTAAAAATGCACGCATAACATGATTCATCAATCTCATAAATGTGCTAGGTGTGTTTGAAAGACCAAATGGCATAACTAACCATTAATACAAGCCATACTTAGTCTTAAATGCAGTTTTCCACTCATCTCCCTCTCTCATGCGAATTTGATGGTATCCACTCTTTAAATCAATCTTACTAAAAATTTTGGAACCATGCAATTCATCCAACATGTCATCTAGTCTAGGAATGAGGTGACGATACTTTACCGTAATATTGTTGATAGCTCGACAATCAACGCACATACGCCACGGCCCATCTTTCTTAGGAACTAGAAGCACTGGTATTGTACAAGGACTCATGCTTTCCCTTACATACCCCTTGTCCATCAACTCTCGTACTTGCCTTTGTAGCTCCTTTATCTCATCGGGATTGCTCCTATAAGCCGGTCTGTTAGGAATGACTGCTCCAGGTATGAAGTCTATCTGGTGCTCAATACCTCTAATGGGTGGAAGCCCACTAGGCATGTCCTCTGTCAGTACGTCACTGTAATCGTTCAAAAGAGATGAAATAGACACATGAAGCAAAGGGTCAGTGTTAGTAAAATAAATATGAGGCTCCTTATAGACTAACAATAGCATGAGCTTGCTAGCCTTGAACGCTTTCCTCGCTTCACCTTCACCCATGTAGAAACTCTTTTAACTCTCCTTTTTGTTTCCCCCTCATGTTCACTCACACTCCCCTTGGGAACCCCCACGGCCTTGGCCTTATTTTTCTCACCAGATACACCACTCTCACTAGTCTCACCAAGGTGGTGTTTCCTTCGCTCTCTCTTTGTCACGCTCAGTTGCAACTTAACCTGATCTTCATGGACCTGTGCAGGTGTAAGTGGGTATAATGTAATGGTTTTCCCTTCTGCTGAAAAGAGTACTTGTTCTTGAACCCATCATGAATAACCTTCTTATCAAACTGCCACGATCTACCCAAAAGAATATGTCATGCATTCATCGGTATCACATCACATAGGACATCATCTGTGTATGGCCAAATGGTAAAGCTCAACAATACCTACTTTGTCACACTTATTTCCCCACAATCATTTAATCACTGCAACTTGTAAGGCTTCGAGTGTTTCAAGCAACTCAACCCCAATCGCTCAATCAAAGCTGTGCTAGTAACATTAGTACAACTGCCCCCATCGATGATCATACTACACCCCTTGCCATTCACACGGCACATAGTATGAAATATGTTCTCCCTCTGCTGCACACTCTCATCCTCTACGAGATGTGCACTCAAAGCACGCTTGACAACTAAAGATAAGTTATTCAGCGGGTATGCAGCTCCCTCATGGTCACTAGTATCCTCCAACTCCGGCATCTCCTCCTCAACCTCACTATCGGTAGAGTACACCTCTCCACTCTTTTTATCAATCACTAAGATACGCCTATTGGGACATTGTGAAGCATAGTGTCTCATGCCCAAACATTTGAAACACTTTACATCCTTAGTTCTAGTAGCTGAACCCTCAGGTTTTGGTCTAGTTTTGCTCGGTTCTGCAGCCTCTTTACCCTTGGCACTAGGTTCAGCCCTAGGCTTATTAAAGCCTCCACTGAACTCGCCTCTAGGTTTGTCAAAGCATATCGCTTCTCATTCGGAACCCATTTTCCCTTCCATGTAGAACTAGCCTGAGTACCAAATCTGGATGTTGACCTTTTCTTGAGTTGCCTTTCTACCTTGATAGCCATGTGAAGCATATCCTCCAAATCAACATAGTGATGCAACTCCACCATGTTTGCAATCTCTCTATTCAAGCCCCCTAGAAACCGTGCTATAGTAGCTTCTGCATCCTCAACTACATTTGCCCTGATCATGGCAACTTCCATCTCGGTGTAATAGTCCTCAACACTCTTGGTCCCCTGATACAGATGTTGTAGTTTCTGATACAATTCCCTATAGTAATGGCTGGGTATAAATCTCTTTCTCATGAGACCTCTAAGTTATGCCCATGTCTGAACCGATCTCTCATAATTTCTCCTCCGTGTAGAGACAAGCTGATCCCACCGAATCATAGCATAATCGGTAAACTCAATTGCTGCCAGATTGATCTTCTTCTCGTCTGAGTAGTGATGACAGCTGAAAATCAATTCTATTTTCTTTTCCCATTTGACAAGAACTCACTTGGGTTGGAAACCAAGCAAACCCCAAGCATCTTTCTCAAAACCCCAAGAACTTTGAATACTGATTTTGTAGGAACAAAACCCAACCAAGATCAGCCCCTAACCACCATGAAACTCACGTCCATGATAACCACAAGCATGAAATCAGATTGTATTTTGCTAGCAATGGAGACGCCACTAAGTTGCCAAGCTTAGATAAGTCAATTTGAACTTGAAAAGGGGAATCCCTCCCTCAACAAGGTTTTGGCCATAGACATGGAAAGCTCAAGCTTTTCTTTCTTTCAAAATTCTGTATATTACGTTGGTTATCTCCAAAATACAAAGAAGAGTCATTTAATAAGGCTTACAAGAGAGTAAAAAGACTAAAATGACCCTAGAGCTAAAATTACCAAAAGCCCTAAGTCAAGCACCTCAACCACGACCATTAAGGTCCTTTTTCACCAAAATAAACTTAAAACAAAGATTAGAAGCTAATCTCACTTAAGCCAATTGAGGTGCTTATATGCTATAGTAAATTGACATGCTTCCGGCTAAGTACAGATCTAAGCATAATTAAGCCTAATGGCATAGTCAACCATGCTAATTACATCATAAATAAAGTCAAAATGTCGAGCACAAATGACAAAAATGCCCCCATTTGGCCGAATTCAACATAGTCCCAAAATGGGTGAAATCGGGTCAAAATGGTGCTGGTGCTGAAGCTGCTCTGCTATGCTTCAGTCTGAGCTGATATGGGTCAAATAAAATACCTTGGGGACCTCTCTGGTTATGCCCATATGTGTCTCTGGTGCGCACTTGACTTGGTTGCTGCAACTGGTCACATAGCTCTGAGCTAGTCCCGCAAAGGCCTCTCTGATCTTCTTTGCTCTTTGGCGTGTGATTGGACCTGTTGGCAACTGCATGGGTTCCTCCAAGTTATTAGATGCATACTGTAATGTCTCTGGTGTGGTTGGACTCATGTCATTCCCTCCTTGTTGAAAAGGATTCGACCTCGAATCTGAACCTGCATCAAAATGAGTTAAGTCAGAAACATTAAGAGTAGTAGATACGTTGTACTTACCTTGCAAATCCAGCTTATATGCATTGTCATTGATCCTTTTCAAGACTTGAAAAGGTCCATCTCCTCTCGATTGTAGCTTGGATCTTTTCCTCTTGCATATAAAGCCACACCCAATTGCCGGGGTCAAACACAATGCGTTGGAAACCTATTATTCTCACCAACTCTGCCTTTCCCTTATCATTCATATTCAAGCTTAATAAGAATCAAAGATAATAAATCCATAGGAGTTAAAGAATTAGAATCATAATCAATCTCATAAGGCAAGTAAAAACTAGAAGGATGAATGCATCTATTATATGCAAACTCTGGCCCCGCTATTGCGTCTGTGATCTTCTTAGCTCTTTGGCATGTGATTGGGCCTGTTGGCAATTGCAAAGGCTCTAATGTTCCTTGGATGACTGCATTCATGTCAAATGTTGTCCCTTGGATCATGTCATTCTCCCTCTCTTGAAATGGATTCGTCCTCGAATCCGAACCCGGATCATAGATAGTTATGACAAAATCAATTGGACGATGATATTGAAATATAAAAGAATCATACTTGACCACTTGTACCTGCGATGAAAAAGCATAAACAATAGAGAAAATGTTATGGAAAAACTTCACTACCACATCTACTTTCTTTTCACCAGCTCTTACAGCTTCATCATCACTCATGGCCACTATCTCAACCATACTTGCAAAGACCTCCTCACACACCTGCTCAGCTTCACTATGTTTTTCAACCTCAAAGCACACTACCTCACAAGTGTTTATTCCCTCAATGCTCACGGTCTCACAAGCATTTTCACTCACCATGTAACTTATAACACAATTCACAACATTCAAGGCCTCACAAGTGTTTTCATTCGCTATGCACTCAACAGCACAAGTGCTTCTCACTTCATTACACACAACTTCAATAGCTTTTGGTTGTTGAGTACTCTCTTCATTCACTGCATATTTAGTTACCTTCCAAGTCTTTTTCCATTTCTCATAAGATCTTCTATAATCACTCATAATATCTTGGATATCACTTTTGAAAGTATCCAAAACCTCGATCTTATCATCAATAGTTAAACTTGGACCTGCCATCTCAACACTAAACAAACAGATTAGAAATAATAAAAAGCAAAACAAATATGTAAATCCTCACAATCTCACGTGCTACACTCGAATGATATCACTCCACTCATGTTTGCACTCTATTGGCTTTTACCCGATATTGTTCTCACAATCACTGCCTTTTTACCACTCTTGAGTTCTTCCTCAATTCAATTACAAATCAACTCAATTCCCAGAATGGTCAACTAAGGTGTAGTCCACAAGCTAACAAAAACACAAAGAACCAATAATCTATATAGTGCAGGTGGAATAATGCGAATAAGAATAGTAATCACGAAGACTCAATCAAAGAGACTTAAGCTAGAGTGCACAGAATAAGAAAAAAGACGAGTTAGCTAAATGCGCAAACAAACAAGCAAGCACTCAATGTGACACTTAGCCAATCTTGTGATCACTCGCTATTGTTTTTGTCTCACTCTTTTCTTTTCTTTTCTCTTTTCCTCTTTTTTTAACTCTTTTTTTTTCACTCTTTTCTTTTGTCTCTCACACTCAAAGTGTATACAAAGCAAATGAAATACAATGCAAATAACAAGATTTCCACATTCGGTAATTTTAAGTTATATCCTTAGCACTTGCAATACATGTAAATACAACTCAAATGACAATGTAACTCATATAATCAATTCGGCAATGTGGTAATGTCTACCTTTCAACTTGCAAATGAGTATAAATGATCTAGTTACAATGTAACTAACTCAATTTCCAATTCAGCCAAGTCAAATTACAAGCTAAGTAAATAGTTTTTGCAAGCAACTAGGTGATGCAGCTACTTGCCTCTTCAAGCACCTTAAAAACAAATGATTACACACAAGTTCCCATGTCAAGCTAATGATGAATTTATTGCCTCTTCACTTATAATAACAATATTTCAAGAGGTGGCAAGTGATACTTGCTTGGATACACACGAATTAGTGCAAATATGTTGCACTCAACCTTGCTTCACTTGAATCTTCAACATTAACAACACAAATCAGCATGATAACAATGATACAACTCACTCCAATCACCAAATTTGGTGCATTCAGATTTGTTTCATCAATTACACATTCACATTATCAATAATGCACTCAATCTTTCTTTCTTTTCACTCAAACTCACAAGATTGTGCTAACTTCACAAGAATGCAAACAAGTAAGCTCACGTAAATACCAAGATGAATGATGTCAATTCTGATTTTTTGCAAAGTTGATATGAATAATACCTATGGAAACAACACTAATTGCATGTATTCAACAACAGCAAGACAAGATATATCAATAAATCTCACTAGGTCGAATCTGATCTGATTATTTTTTTTTGGATTTTTGACACTAATAACTTAATAACAATGTTAAACACGTCCTAGTAACATACAATTAACAACTAAACACTTGATTCACGCAAAGAACACAAAAACCCCAATTTTGACCTAAGTAGCCAAAGCTTAACTCAAAGAAATACTCATGATCAATCAAAAAACACTCAAGGCAGAATGTTTTTCATGATATTTTGATCACAAATCAACAAGAATCAGCAAGAAACACAAGATCAACAATGGCCGAATCAAGGTGGAAGTTAAAACCTTGATGCCGAAATTAAATCAACAAAGAACAAAGATGAATACAAGATTAAACAAAACAAAGGATAGGAAATCAGACCTCAGAACCCTAAGCTCTGATACCAAATGACAAGAACTCACTTGGGTTGGAAACCAAGCAAACCCCCAAGCATCTTTCTCAAAAACCCCAAGAACTTTGAATACTGATTTTGTAGGAACAAAACCCAACCAAGATCAGCCCCTAACCACCATGAAACTCACGTCCATGATAACCACAAGCATGAAATCAGATTGTATTTTGCTAGCAATGGAGACGCCACTAAGTTGCCAAGCTTAGATAAGTCAATTTGAACTTGAAAAGGGGAATCCCTCCCTCAACAAGGTTTTGGCCATAGCCATGGAAAGCTCAAGCTTTTCTTTCTTTCAAAATTCTGTATATTACGTTGGTTATCTCCAAAATACAAAGAAGAGTCATATAATAAGGCTTACAAGAGAGTAAAAAGACTAAAATGACCCTAGAGCTAAAATTACCAAAAGCCCTAAGTCAAGCACCTCAACCACGACCATTAAGGTCCTTTTTCACCTAAATAAACTTAAAACAAAGATTAGAAGCTAATCTCACTTAAGCTAATTGAGGTGCTTATATGCTATAGTAAATTGACGTGCTTCCGGGTAAGTACAGATCTAAGCATAATTAAGCCTAATGGCATAGTCAACCATGCTAATTACATCATAAATAAAGTCAAAATGTCGAGCACAAATGACAAAAATGCCCCCATTTGGCCGAATTCAACATAGTCCCAAAATGGGTGAAATCGGGTCAAAAGGGTGCTGGTGCTGAAGCTGCTCTGCTATGCTTCAGTCTGAGCTGATATGGGTCAAATAAAATACCTTGGGGACCTCTCTGGTTATGCCCATATGTGTCTCTGGTGCGCACTTGACTTGGTTGCTGCAACTGGTCACATAGCTCTGAGCTAGTCCCGCAAAGGCCTCTCTGATCTTCTTTGCTCTTTGGCGTGTGATTGGACCTGTTGGCAACTGCATGGGTTCCTCCAAGTTATTAGATGCATACTGTAATGTCTCTGGTGTGGTTGGACTCATGTCACCATTTGACAAGAAACCCACTTGGATTCGAAATCCAAGCAAACCCCAAGCAACGGACAGAACCCCAAGAACCGCGAATTTGATTTTGTAGAAACAAAACCCTTCCAAGGCCACAAAGAAGACCCACAAAGAACTTGTCATTGAGAACCTTTAAGATGAATCCTTGTAGTGTTTTGCTAAAAATGGAGACGCCACTAAGTTTGTCAAAACTTAGATAAGTCGATTCAAACTTGAAAAGGGGAATCCCTCCCTTACAAGAATTCGGCCATAGCCAAAGCTTTAAGCTTTTGTGTTTTACAAATTTCGTTGATTGTCCTTAAAATGAAAAAGGAAGAAAGCTTAAATAGTGTTACAAAGAGAAACCCTAAAGGCATAAAGACAACAATGCCCCTAAAGGCTAAATTACAAAAATACCAAAGTCTTCAAGTCTTCAAAGGCCTTTGAAGCTGATTTGGGCCAAGTGAAGTGGCTTTGGACCCTCTCTATTGAAGCCCACATGCGTCTCTATTTGTTTGTTGCAATCGGCCATAAAACTCTGAACTAATCCCGCCATTGCTTCTCTGAGTCTTTTGGTCCTCTGCCTCGTAATTGGCCCTTCTGGTACTTGTAATGGGTCTTTTGCTTTGTTGTCGGCCGAGATCATGTCATCCTCTTCCTCTTGAAAAGGATTCGACCTCGAATTTTCATCAGTGGTTAGACCTGCCATCTCAACACTAAACAAACAGATTAGAAATAACAAGAAAGTAAAGCAAATATGTAAATCCTCAAAATCTCACGTGTTTACACTCGAATGATATCACTCCACTCGTGTTTACACTCTATTGGCTTTTACCCGATATTGTGCTCACAATCACTGTCTTTTACCACTCTTGAGTTCTTCCTCATTCAAATGTGAATCACACTCAATCCAAGAATACAAATCAATTGTAGTCCTCAAGCTATCATGAAACACAATGGACCCAATAATATATATATATATAGGGCAGGCGGAAACAAAATGCGAACAAGAATAACAATGACGAAGACTCAATCAATAATACTTAAACTAGAGTAATTAGAAAAAAGAAGTAAACAATTAGCACAATGGAAAAAAATAAGCATGCAAATTCACGGTCGTATGCAATTTCGAGAGAAAATTTGGCACCTCTATAGAAATTTTGATGGAATACCCTCCATGGGCACCTAAATGATAAATATGGAACAAACCAAATTCAACCAAAAATTTTCACTTTTTTACTCTTTTTTATATAACTTTAGAAGCTGTTTAAGGTTCTGATTTCAGTAGCTGATTAAGGTTCTGATTTCAGAGGCTGATTTAGGTTCTGATTTCAGAGGTTGATTTTAGGTTCTGATTTCAGAGGCTGATTTCAAGGTCTGATTTCAGAGGCTTTTGGTCAGGGTCTGATTTCAGAGGTTACTGGTCAGGGTCTGATTTCAGAGGTACTGGTCAGGGTCTGATTTCAGAGGTTACTTTTCAGGGTCTGATTTCAGAGTCTGATTTTCAGAGGCTAATCTTCAGGGTTTGATTTCAGAGACTAAGTTTCAGGGTCTGAATTCAAAGGCTAAGTCTCAGGGTCTGATTTCAGACTTCACTAGGGTTTTAGAAACAAATCACACAGCCGCCAAAGAACATGCTTATTTCTTCAACATATGCTAAAGAACAGAAAGTATATGACGAACTGATATGAAGAACAGAACAAAAACCCAGAACTGGAAAATGATAAAAAAAATGAACTGATATGCAAAACACAACAAAATCAGATCCAGAAATAAACAAAACAAGATCCAACAA
>SKCR01045204.1:0-56116 GCA_019454045.1 Zanthoxylum bungeanum | reverse complement strand
ACAGTTATTCCAGCAGAGATCGGGATTACCACCCACAGGGTCCGACATTTCGAGACCGAACAAAGTGAAGAGCTCGCCAGGAACCACCTCGATCTGATTGAAGAAAAACGGGAGAAGTCAGCTATCAAAATGACCATCTATCAACAAAGAATGACCCGTTTCTATAATAAGAAGGTTCAGACTCTATCATTCCTTCCTGGAGATTTGATTTTGATGAGAGTTACGTTGAATACCCGAAGAACGCTTTTTGGGAGCCAAATGAGAAGGGTCGTATAGAGTGGTGGAGATAATTAGACCGAGTACTTATCTTTTGGAACAGTTGAACGGTACCCGGCTTAGGAAGCCCTGGAACGCCGAGATGCTGAGGAAGTACTTCCAATAGATTTTCTATTTGGGCCGCGGAACTGTCGAATGGCCAGACAAGAGTCAGTAAATTATTGTAAAGCCTCTCTTGAAATGACCCGCAAAGAGTTGTAAGAATGGCAGTAGGTCCCATGAATATGAATATGACTTTCTCTTTTGAATTAAAAACTTGTCCACTTTACTTGTTTATTAATTGAATGCGAAAGCCATGTTCAATATTCCTGGGATGTGCTCGAAGCGAAGGGGTGATCGGTAGTTGGGAATGGCACCAAGCCCGTGGCACGCCAATCCCGAGTGTCATTATCAAACCCCCGGGTGGAAGCATCCCGACCTGACTCCTTTCACCTTTGAGGATCCAAAACGCATCAAGGGATGAAGTACATGTGGGAAAAGCGCGAACCCCTCGTGGCACGCTAATCTCGAGTGTCATTATCAAACCCCTGAGGCCGGAGTGTTACTATCCCATGGCTCGTATTTTTAGGAATAGCTCGGGTAAACAGAACCCAGTGAGGTTTCTTCCCCTGTGAGTTGGCTGGTGAGTCCCGTTGAGAAACAACATCGGGATGGCGAATACGGGGAGGTTTTTTCCCCTGTGAGTTATCTGCCTAACCGAGCCGAACCATCGAGATGGCAAACACGGGGGGTTTCTTCCCCCATGATTTATCTGTCTAACCGCTTCGGATCAGGAGAAGCATAGTATGAGGAGGTTTCTTCCCTCATAGCGTTTGCAGACTCCAGAGCTGCCCAACATGGTGAGGTTTCTGCCCCCATGGCTTTGGCCGTTCACCGATCCGTAGCTCGGATAGCCGGGACGCTGAATTATAAGGTTCAGAATTGTGTTTTGGGAGGCACCAGGTAGGACGCTGCCTCAGGCCACCCGAGTTGTTATCTTTTTGAGTCTGTATAGAGAATTTGCTAAGTCACCTCTGGTGTGCTAACCTTGTCTTGTTTCCACCTTTTGTTTTAGCTGATGTCCAGAAAAATAGCGCCTGCGCCGGGATCCGCGGAGCCTCGGAGGTTGAAATGTCTTCCCTCACGATTAAGTCTCATCTGTTCCACCAGCTCGGGGCTGGATTCGATCCGCTGAGGTTATCTGTTCCCCCAACTCGGGGCTGGATTCATTCCGCCGAGACTATCTGTTCCCTCAGATCGGGGATGGATTCATTCCGCCAAGGCTATCTATTCCCCCAGCTCAGGGCTGGATTCGTTCCGCCGAGACTATCTGTTTTCCCAGCTCAGGGCTGGATTCATTCCGTCAAGGCTATCTGTTCCACCAGCTCGGGGCTGGATTCGTTCTGCTGAGGTTATTTGTTCCACCAGCTCGGGGCTGGCTTTATCCCGCCGAGGCCATTTGTATTGCTAGCTCGGGGTCGGGTTACGTCCCACCAAGTGGATCATAATCAACGCGGGGTCGGAGTATGTTCCCCACGGATAGTTGTCAGAATCCTCGATGACAGAGCACATGAGGATAATGAGGATGACTTGATCGGCAATCGGAGCGATTCTCTATGGCTCCTGGAGCTGACCACCAACTGGTTGATCAGCACACTTCCAATTTTGTAGTTCTCGGTACCAACTCGTACACTCGTTGAAACCGAGAACTATGGGACAGATGTTGATGGTGATTTTGTCACCGAGTATTTGAACAGTTCGGAAAGGGCAGGGATGGAATTTCTCCTTTGATGAGGACGAAGGATATGAGGGTATAAGTCACTCTTCGACCAGGTATAGTGGTCGGACCCGGCTCCCCGAATCTGACCGACCAGAGGACACAGCATGATGAAAGTTTCAGAGGCCGACAACATCAGAACCTAAACCGACCACTTTAGCCTGGTAGCTCGGTTCGATACTATCCCTCCTCCTGAATCAGGGTATTAAGCTCTGTTATATTGGGTCAGGTCGGGAGTAGTTGGGGTAGTTCAGCTCATTGTTTGGCCGACCGCATGACAACCGACAGGTGATCAGACCCATTTGAACTTTTCCATCTGACACGTATCACCGTACAAGAGACCTTTACAGGCTGTCATCATAATTGTTGAGTGTGGCAGTATAAAAAATGGTGTGATGTGACATGGAGTCGGATGTTAGGCTTGCTTTCGGCGAGGCAGTTGGGGCAGAGAGCCCGTCAATTCGCCGGAGATCTGCGTGGCTGACGTCAAAGAGATATGGGAATAGTATTGTATTTTCCTTAGTATATAAAGGGAGGGTAATCTCATTTGTAAGGGTTAGCAAAAATTTCGTTTAAAGCATTACTTGTAAAAGCACAACAAAAAGCAAATTTCTCGACAACCTTAGAGAATACAGGTCGGCCGAGCTCGGTTTGGTAATAAAATTAACACCCCACTTTGTTCTCGTGGACGTAGGCTGGGTTACCCCGCCGAACCACGTAAAACCCTCTTGTCGATCTTGTGTGTTTATTTTGTCTTTTGCTAAATTTTCTTTTGGTCCCCCATACCCAAATAAATTCACGGTTGGAGGAGGATTGTCCCGGCGGCGCTATCCCGAAACTGCCCCTGAAATGAAAATCACTCGTCAACAATTAGTATTTTAAATGTAATTGATATTTTTAATGTAGTTTTCTTATTTAATAAAGGTAACATATATACTAACATTGTCATTAATGGTTAAAGATAAACATACCAAGAAACAATCAGGTTGTTCTTGAGAACAGCCCACCAAAAAATAATTAATTGATTGGGTATTAAAATTTATCCCAAAATTTAAACTTTAAATTAAAAATAATATGATATGATATGATTTTTTATTTTTTATTTTTTTGTCCATAGGGGACACTCTGACTGCCCTTGCAAACAATAACAATATAACCCCAAGTTTTCTCTTTATATTAAGCTGCATTTCAATTCATTACTAATATTAGGCTTGATGATAAAGGAAGTGTTAGAAAAACATATTAATAAATATAAAAGGCTTTGAATGTGTATTTACTGTTTTTGAAGGAATCATGCCCTCATTATGTTGTTATTGGATCATGACAATTCCTTCAGGATATATAAAGCCACACATAAATTTATATATAGCAAAATCTAAAAATTCTCCCAAGAACATGTATTGAATAAGGTTATATTGAGAATAGAGAGAGTTTCAGAAGTTATTCTTACTTGGAAGAGGAAATACGTATTTATAGAGTCTCAAGCTTTAAAGTCATAACACTTTGTATAAGACGTAATTGTTGGCAGAAAAAATGTTGGCACAAAAAAACACTTTTTAATTTAAACTAAAAAACTATCAAAAACTCAAATTCGAAATTAATTAAATAACCTTAATTAATTTTGGAATTTTTAATTCAAGTGCCCATTTTTTACTTTAAATGTTTTATATCAAATATTTGTTGTGATTCTCTGATCACTTTAGAGTGTTTTGAGGAAAAACCGAATTCAATTTCTATTACTACAAGAATAGATACAAAGTGTTTAAACTTTACAAAAAAGAAAAACCTCACTACAACACTCTCTAAGCTCACTGCCTGGAGCTTACAACTCATTTGGGGTGCCTTTGAGCTTACAACATGCTCTGAATTTATAGGCAACATCCATTATCAAAATTCAACAAATGAACAATATTTTCCACAAATTACTCCTAAAATTATGGATCCACCGAAATTTGCATGGTATGCATCTTCATGGCTTCTGCTTGCAGCTGGAATCATGGTGGGAAGCTTCTCAGCACCTTCTTGGCAGTTTCATGCATGCAAGGCAGGCGGCAGCTGGAATCCTACAATTCTCCCCCTCCAGCTGCATAAAAAAAAACGATATTCATTTGAAAACTATCCTGGCTATATCTCTGCACAGCTCTAGCTTATCCCGATCATTGTTCCTTTGTTGATATATCGGCCGTGTCTCTGCACAGCACACTTCACTACATCTCCGTACAGTATTCTTATGCTATGTCTCTGCATAGTATAATCCATTGTGTCTCTGCACAATAATCTTTTGTTGTATCTCTGTACAGTTCTGCTGCCATGTTTATTCACCCTTTTATTCTTCAGTGCCTTCTTGCCTTGTGGGAAACTCTCTGGCTCCCCCTCATCAGTAAGCAGAATATATTCGGATCCCGGATATCTGGTTGATGGAATCATGCCTCGCTCAGATCTTCTTGTCTGAGGTCCACTGGTTTCAGGAGGTCTGTCATCATCCATCTCTGTGAATGATCCTGTAGCTTCTAGTGGAGTGGGTTGCGGCTCCCCCTGCTCAACACTTTCTTCTGTAATCTCGGATGGAACAGGTTGTGTCTCCCCTTGCTCAACATCGTCATTTGCCTCCTCTGGTTCTGCTTCTAGAATTTCCTCGTGCACCCTATCTGTGACCAATTGTGTTGGTGCTGGGTCTGGATTTCTGTACTGGAATTGGAAGACATTCTGGGCATTTCAATGGCTTCAATTGTTCGGTCTTCAAGAAACTCTACTTCATGGCTTCTGATGACCATCTTCACCTTCGGATCCCATAGTCTGTATCCAAATTCTTCATCTCCATGGTCTAGGAATATACATGGAGTTGTCCTTGCATCGAACTTCTGCCAAAGCTCATTGGATACATATATAACGGCTAAACAACCGAATACTCTAGGGTGAGTGTAGGAGAGATTCTTACCAGACCACACTTTCTCCGGAATCTCCACGTTCAACGGTAAAGATGATGATTTGTTGATCAAGTAATAGGCAGCACGAACAGCTTCTCCCCAGAATGGCTTTGGCAACTTATCCATACTGATCATTCCTCTGACTTTCTCCGTAATGGTGCGGTTCATTCTCTCAGCGACACCATTATGTTATGGTGTGTGTAGAACAATTCTCTCATGTCGAATCCCGTGTCTCCAGTAGTAGGCTTCGAACTTCCTGGAACTGTACTCGCCTTCATCGTATGTGCGAAGGCACTTCAGCTTCTTCCATGTTTCATGCTCTATCATAGCGTGGAATAGCTTAAACTGATCTAGGACCTGATCCTTCGTCTTGAGGAAATACACCCAGATTTTCCGAGAAGCATCATCGATGAAAGTCAGAAAATACTTGTTACCGCCTAATGAATCAACCTCTAATGGGCCACAAACATCAGAGTGCACCAGACTGAGCAACTCTGATCTTCTCTCTGAAGAGAAATCAAATGAGACTCTGCGTTGCTTACCAATCGAGTAGTGGTTGCAAGGACCTCGTGCAGCATCCTTGGTAAGCTCCTTCTTGTTCAGAGTAGACAACCCTCTCTCACTCATGTGTCCGAGTCTCCAGTTCCATAGATTTTGATAAGCCTCTTTTTCAGCTACATTGAGGCTGTCTGCACAAATCTTCACATGAGTCTTGTATAGTGTGCCCCAAGCATGTCCTCGGGCGACAACCATGACACCTTTTGTCATTCTCCATATGCCATTTCTAAAGTGATTGTCATAGCCCTGTTTGTCAAGAGCTATCCCCGAGAGTACATTCAGCTGAAGTTCTGGAACATGCAGGACATCCTTCAAGGTCAATGTACACCCGACATTTGTCCGCAACTGAATATCATCCATTCCTATTATCCCAGAGGAACTGATATTTCCCATCTTCACAGATCCAAAGTCTCCCGTTTTGTAGGTTGTGAAGAAATCTCTGTGAGGAGTGACGTGGTAGGATGCTGCGGTATCTACCACCCACTTAACATCTTGGGTTGCGTTGTGAAGGCATGTCTCTTCCTGCATGGAGTATATTGCTACATCTACTTGGACAACGACCAGTGTCTCTCCTTCGTCATTTTTCGGCTGGTAATTGCCTTCTCTCTGCTCTCATTGCAGTTTTCGGTAATTCTTCTTTAGGTGGCCTACAATGCCACAATGATAACACTTATAGGTAGGCTTCCTTCCATCTGAGGATCTACCCCTGGTTGTGCTTCTGCCTCTCTCTCCGTCTCTTCCTTGATGTCTTCCTCGAGTCTCTGTGACGAAGGCTTCTGTCTGATATGAGCCAACATCTTTTCTTCTAGACTCCTCATTTGACAGGGCATCTTTTACCATAGTCATGGTAACTTTACCTCCTGGAGCAGAATTGCTGAGAGTAACCACCAGTGTCTCCCAACTATCAGGAAGTGAAATGAGTAGTAAGAGGGCTTGAACTTCATCTCTCAGCTACATGTCTACTGCAGACAATTGGTTCATCAGGCTTTGGAACTCGTTGGTGTGTTCTGCAACGGAAGTTCCACTCCGTAGCTTCAGGTTCACCAAACTCCTCATTAGCAGAGCTTTATTCCGAGCTGTCTTGGCCTGGAACATGTCTTCCAGCTTTATCCACATCCCGTAAGCATATGAATCATGTGCTACGTGGTGGAAGACACTGTGATCGATCCACTGCCTAATCTGACCCAAAGTTCTGTTGTTGAGTTTATTCCAGTCATACTCCTTAACAGACTCTGGTTTCACTCCCTTCAACTCGATGACATCAAATAGATCTTTGTAATGTAAAAAATCTATCATTCGAGGTCTCCAGAGGGAGTAATTAGTTGCAGCCAGTTTAATCATTGCACCAGAATGAGAATCTTTCATTTCCATTTTAAGTTTTTAAAGTTTAAAAATGAAAATAGATTAAAATCGGGGCTGAATTTCACAAATCCGAGGTCACCGTTGCGTCCGGAATGGTCGAAAATGGTGGAATAGATACTTCGTTGGTCTAAATCCGACACATGGGCTGATTTGTAAATTCCTAAAGGTTCTGGGGGCAAAATTGTAAATTTCCAAACTTCAGGGGGCTAAATGAAATTTACCAAGCTGCTGATGTGGCAGTGTGGGACCGGCTCGCTGACGTGGCGCTGACGTGGCAGTCCCCTTGCTGGCGTGGCGCTGACTTGGAGGATGACGTGGCGCTGACTGTTCGATGATGTGGCGGATGACTGTGCGCTGACTGTGCACTGACATGTGCTGACGTGTTGATGACGTGGTGGACACGTCAGCATCTTCAACCTCCAGCCACACGCGAGGCGCGTGCTGCGAGTCTCGGCGCGTGAGGATCTCTCTGCCTGGCGCGTGCGTGCTCCCTAGACCTCTGTTTGATGGCCGGAAAATACCACCGTGCTCGTCTCGACGTGAACTAACTGATGGTATGCTCAATGTTGATTTTTGACAACTTTGCCGGAACCCAAATTTTCTGAACCGTGCGCCGTTCTTCGGTTTTTGGACCCCAATGAAGAACCAAAGCTACTGATACCACTTGTTGTGATTCTCTGATCACTTTAGAGTGTTTTGAGGAAAAACCGAATTCAATTTCTATTACTACAAGAATAGATACAAAGTGTTTAAACTTTACAAAAAAGAAAAATCTCACTACAACACTCTCTAAGCTCTCTGCCTGGAGCTTACAACTCATTTGGGGTGCCTTTGAGCTTACAACAAGCTCTGAATTTATAGGCAACATCCAGTATCAAAATTCAACAAATGAACAGTATTTTCACAAATTACTCCTAAAATTGTGGATCCACCGAAAGTTGCTTGGTATGCATCTTCATGGCTTCTGCTTGCAGCTGGAATCATGGTGGGAAGCTTCTCAGCACCTTCTTGGCAGTTTCATGCATGCAAGGCAGGCAACAGCTGGAATCCTACAATATTTGTATTTCCCTCCAATAATTTTCTCTTCATAACCTTCCAACACCTACTTAAACAATTAGATATGAGAAGTCTTATAAACTCATTCTATTCTCAATGCTCTTCTTATGTTGGATAGAAAGTCTCACTTTTATCACTAAATATTAACCACAGGAAGCTAATCATGCATACCTTAAAAAACTAAAAATGGCATATGGCCATTAAGGTCCAAGTTTCAGAGATCCATTAAGCTAGCTAACTTATCAATTAATTAAAAATTTCTTCTACGTTTTTCGTTTCTCTTCAATCATTTTAATACTCAATTAGGACGTATTCACATTAAAATATTTCCTTAACATCCAAAACTATACAATTTTATCTGT
Source organism: Zanthoxylum bungeanum (assembly GCA_019454045.1). NCBI lineage: Eukaryota > Viridiplantae > Streptophyta > Magnoliopsida > Sapindales > Rutaceae > Zanthoxylum > Zanthoxylum bungeanum. Next base: position 47,819 of record SKCR01045204.1, on the reverse strand, counting down.
CAATTCTTATAAAATATTAAGGACTTGTTGAATCGAAATATTGACCATTTAAGCTTCAATCCATACGTGTTTTATATACAAATACATATTAGGTTTTATAGCATTTTCAACCGACCATTTGGTTTGTTAAATATTAATTAACACATTCTAAAAATATACAATTTTCAAGAACGATCATGCAATCGTCCAAGCTATTATAGTACTATACATAAAAGACTTCCCATATGTAGTAAAATTCCCATTTCATACAACTTTTGTCAAGTCAGTTTGAATGTTTTAATATCAATTATTGCACCGTTCAAGATACAATAAGTTCGTTGTTTAAATAACTATGCAAAACGTTATTCATAATATGATAATGGTTATAATTTATATTTCAAGCTTGGCAGGTCGATCGAGACAGATTTTTTAAGGTAATATCGGTAGAGTTATATTGTAATTTTTAAAAAAGAATAGTAATTATCTATTCTTAACTTATAGAGTTCGTATACATAATTTATATTTCAACTAAAATAATATACGGTATTCTTCGTTTCATCATATATGACATAACTTAGCTAATAACGTATATTATTTCAGTTGGAATATAAATTATGTTTTAGCCTTATTGAAGGTTTAATAATGATCAATCATATACAATGAAGTATTAAATAAGACGTGTCCATGAAGAGCAAGTTAATTTTATGATTTTATTTATAGATTAATATAGGACCCGCATTTTGTGCGGGTTGAGCATATATTTGACTATAATTTTACATCATGATAAAAATCTTAATAAGATTTTAGGTATTGATATTGTAAATGATCTGTATCTAGTTGATTTTATAATATAAATAAGATAATTAGTTTACTTACACTTAATATTGTATCTGTTTTATTTATTTATCAATTTTCAAACAGTGTTTCTAATTCATATTAGAGTTTCTCCTTCAGCCTACTTTTTCTTTTAAAAACACAGTCCTATTCATAAATAACTTTAAAAATATTTAATTTTCTTTTAGATGAATTCCAATAAAATTTAATATAATTTATTTAATATAAGTTTAAATTTTCTTATCGAACTTGAAATCTTGATCGTTACTATACAAGAGTTAATAATCAGAGTCTGCATCATGAAGCATAACAAATAATAAAAAATTCATGAAAAAAAATTATATAAATAATTCAAAGTAAAATAAAAAATAACAATAGACTCAAAAACTAAAAAATTAGTTAGTTTTTATGGACAACTGTTATTTATGTCTCTTATTTTAGTAGAAGATTATGTTTTAATACTGTAATAAGTTTTTATTTTTATTTTATAATGTAATAATAAAAAAATATTGAGATATTTTAATTTTATAATTTAATAATAAATATGAACTTTTATTTTATACTGTAATAGGTTTCTTATTTTAATTTTATAATTTTAAAATAAAAATTAATTTTAGAGATATTTTAATTTTATAATTTAATAATAAAAACTTAATTATAGAGATTATGTGTCATGTATTAAATTAATAGGTTTCTTATTTTAACAAGAGATTATGTTTTTATTTTATAATAGGTTTCGTATTAATTAATTAATTAAATTAATAGGTTTTTATTTTAATCAGAGATTATATTTTTATATTGTAATAGGTGTAACACTCCAGTAATCCTGACGACTATTATGTTAAGGGAAGCATGATATATGATATAAATTATGTTCAAACACATATACACTAATGAAATGACTTGGGGACAATAGGCAAATTCTTCCCAATTCTGATGCGAAATTGTAAGATGTTCTAATATGATAACCCTTAGTGTTTGGGACATAACTTCTTCATACAATCTCCGATTTTTATGAATTTTATATCGCCGGAAAGCTAAGACAAAGATGTAAAACTTTTATATTGGATATGTTTCCATAGTTTGAGGGAAACTAGGTCTAATTTGGCCATTTTTCCATTTTGATCCATAAGTCTATAATTTTCTTATTTTGGTCCAATATTTACAAATGGCCCAATAACATTAAAATATCTCCTACAGTCCCTATACTCCTCTAGAAACAACTAAGTTACTCAAGAAACCAAACAAAGACAACCAACCCCCAAAAATCCTAGAGGAGGCCGAAGATGAGAGGAAAAGAGAGAGGGAGGGAACGACAACTTCACAAGAAATTTTGGGAGAGGAATGGAAGAAATCCAACCTAAACCATGTCTAGAAAGAAGAAAGAAAGGCCATAGATTTAATGGAAGAAGATGAAGCATGATTCAAGGTGAAGAATCTTAACCCAAAAATTTGACTTGTGGAATTTTGATAAAATAATATTATGCTAGTATGGTTGGTATGTGAATGATTGCATTAAGGAGGATAGTGAGCTAGGAAATTGGTTTAATTAATAGATGGCCAATTTTATAGTATATTAGACATTTAGTTAAAGGTAAACTTATGAAATTAAAGAATTACTTTGATAATGTAATGTTGCTTTAGCATGTATGAATATTGAGGTTTAAAGAATTATTTATATGAAGGTTGTAATTTGGGGATGATGGAAGTGCATTTGGATAAGTTAGACATTGGGAAGTTAATATTTAAGCCTAAAAATGTACTAACGTCGCGATGCCAATAGGCTAAGGTCGCGACGCGTGAAAGGATGAGGATCTCTGTTTCAGTTTTATCGTGTGAATGTCGCGACGCCCAACGTCCAGTGTCGCGACGCGAAACATGGGAAACTTTCTGCCTCACTCTTGCTCGTGTGGGCGTTGCGACGCGCAACGTCTGGCGTCGTGACGCGTGGCCATTTCCCAGGATCAATTTTAGCCATTTCAATTTCGTCCTAGAATGTTAGAGGCCACTCCAAGGGTTTCATCTCAGTATACATCTGAGCCCTACATCCATGACAATGATTAGCTTCTTTATTTAATATACTAACCATACTCAAATACAAGATGTATTAGCTTGTCCGCTGGAATCTCCCCCAATTGCATCCAATATTAGTGGTAATATAGGATAATCGGTGAGTGGACACTCTCTTTTAAGTTGACGTTTTCATTTATATTGTTTTGAGTAAAGACTTATTTTTACGCACGTAGGGCGTTATCCGATTTTATTACAGTTATTTCATAAAAGAGAATGTTTTAAGAAGTATGATTTTAAAAATATGATTTTATGATCTTTGAAGGCATAGGGAAAACCCCACCTCAGCCTGTAACTTATGGAATTGACGGATAACATGTGCACATATAGAGCATGACTGGGAGACGGCGATACGTAACGCCCATAGATCCTTAGATTCAAGGTTAAGGAGACGGCGATACGTAACGCCCCTAGACTCTAGTTTCAAGGTCAGGTAGTAGCATGGATCATCATTCCCGACTCTAGTTCAGTGGCTTGGGGGACGACGATACGTAACGCCCCAAGACCACTAGTTAGGCGTATAGGAGAACGGTGATACATAACGCCCATATACATCAGGTTTTTCTGTGATCGACTTTCAAAAATAGTTTTTTAGAGATAAAATTTTCAGAGATGTGATTTTTCAAAAAATATTGTTTTAAGAAAGAATTTTCAAGAGAAAATATTTTATAGAATCACAGATTTTTACAAACAGATAGTAGTTTCCACAAAGATTTTTCAAAAAAAGTGTTGTTCTCATATAAGAAGAGTGATTTCAAAAAAGATGATTTCTTTGAAATGAATTTGGTTTTAGAATAATGGAATTTCATAAGTGTAGGACACAGAAATTGGCGATGTTGTCCCGGGCTCGCGGTCCAGTCAGGAGTACGGAGTAGCCCGCTGGGGACTAAACCGGAGAATAACGGAGTCGCCACCCAGTGTGAACTAGGAAATGATTTAAGGCTGCACTCACCCCTCGCAAGGGAAGACCTCAAACCGTTGGGTTCAGAATGGTCCCTTACTTATGCCTCTTGTAATGAATGGATTCACGCAATAATATAACCACGTTTACGCAACATACACATGCAAGAATAACCTATATCTAAGTTTGCATTCAACCTATATCTAAGTTTGCATACATAGGAGTAGAACCTATATCTAAGTTTGCAAGCATAAAAATAAATCGACATAACGGTAAGCACACAATTTCATGAACATATTAAATAAATAAATGCGGAAAGATAAATAATAACGGTAAAAGCATAAATATTAAAGAGATATAACTAAGCATATGATGGGGAAAGGAACAACTAAGGAGACAAACGTGCATGAAACATGATGAAGGAATCTACCCAGTGCGTGCGCATTCATGTCGCGTTCGTAAACGTATTCGAACGATAAAAAATGTCCACGTTCGTATATCGTTTGATAACGAGTTCGAACGGACTGAGGCAGAATGCATACGTTCGTGTAGCGTTCGGGAACACGTTCGAACGAGATTACCAAAATGGCATCTGAAATGACACAAACACATTCATGGATAAACAAATACATAATGTAGGACCTCGTATGCTTGATTGAACATATTCCATATTCAATCGAGTGTACTTCATCCGGCACGGCAAAAATATCGTGGTAAAGGTAGCCTTTTAGGCGTTTTCTCCTTCAAATAGAGGACATTTAAACCGACATAATTAACCCATGTGAATCAAGTAACAATACATAGAAGATAAATAAAGCAATAATATGGGACCTCGTATGCCCGATTGAACATATCTCACGTTCAATCAAACGTACTTCGCCCGGCGCGGCAAAACATTATGGTAAAGGTAGCCTTTAGGCATTTCCCTCGAATAGAGGACATTTAATCCACCCTAGTTAGCCCATGCGCATTAGATTAAAAAAAAAGAAACAACACATAGAAAAGGAATAGCGGAACAACAAACACAAAATACCTATAACATGATAAAAGAGCCAGTCTAGAATCCCCGCGTTCGTGTAGCGTTCGGAAACGCGTTCGAACGGGGGCGAGGTAGAATGTGTGCGTTCGAGTAGTGTTCGGGAACGCGTTCGAATGGGATGGCGACAGTGGCATCCATAATATAGTAAACACATGTGGGAATGTTTCCCCAAGCGGTACATGGAGTTGTATCCCAAGTACAGACCACACTACCATCTATTCGGATTCGGTTATGGAATTTATGTCTGGGTTTCCATCTGATATACCACGAGAGGCAACATTCAAGCATAAACACAATGCAATCATAAAAATGGACATGAAGTATGATAATGCATATAACAACACATAAACAAGGAAAGAAACAAGCAGAATGATAAGGGGCTAATGATATGAAATAAATGTGCGATAAATAGACAAATGAACGTTAAAGAAAGATGTGACCAAGAATTTGGTCGTCTTTGATATAGGACCTCGTACACCCGGTTGGACATATTCCATATCCAACCGAGCGTGCCACATCCAAGCTATAAAATAAAAAGTAATAAAGGGTGCCCTCAGGTCTTACCTTTTAAGTTGCTCATCGGAAGTGCGTCACGTCGTCGCCGGAAGGGTTACTGCTCCATAACTTTTCTGGTTTTCTGGTCCACTATTTTCCTTCACTGTTCAGCTGTTTTCGCTACTGCTTTCTCGGTCTTTCCTTGTTGTTTTTAGTTGTTCATTTTCCGCTGTTTTGGGGTGAAATTTGGACTATTTTATGGGTAGTTTTCGGTGATGTAGGGGACTATTTTCGGCTGCAGTTTTCGATAATGTAGGGGGTGTTTTGGGTGTTATTTTCGGTGGTGTAAGGTCTGGTTCTCGTTGTAATTTTTGGTGATGCAAGGGTTGGTTCTTGTTGGCGTGAATGAGCTTTAGAGAGAGGAGTGAAGGTCTAAAGTTTTACTTCTTTTATCTTTTTTGAAGGTTGCCGTGAGTCTCTAAGGGGTTAAGGGTTTGGAATTTTTTTTTCTTTTATAATGGTGCACTATGGTTTCTAGGTAAGGAAGGGAATCATGCCAATAAGGGAGGTGATTAATTAGTTTATTAAAGGAAAGGATATTGTGTAATTTTGGTGGGGATATATTTATTTTGGGAGGTGATTGGATTTGATTTGGAAGGATATTTATTTTGATTTGATTTGATTTGTTTTATTTTCATTGGATGTGATTTAATTTAGACATGTGTTTTAAATATTTTAATTATTTTTGGATTGGATTTGGTGGGCTTGGCTTTGGATGGGCTTGGGCGTGTGGCTAGCAGTAAAACAGAAATACCGATGGTCGTTCGAACGCTTATTCGGATGCTACACGAACTCCTGCAATCTTTTCACCGTTCGAACGTGTTTCCGAACGCAGCACGAACGCACATGCAGTGAACATGAGAATTAAATCTGACGACGTACTTCTTTGAATCTCCCATTCCGACGTCTGTTTCCCGCGACTTCCGTAACTTATCGGGTAGTGCCTCCATACGAGGCTCATCATTGGGCTTTCATGCAAAAAATACAAGTGTCTACAGTCGCCCCCACTTTGATGGGACTTGTGCAGTGTGTGACAGTGACAATCCTATCAAAGTCATGCATGTATTTTTTACTTACCTGGCTTGCCAGCTGTTGCCGAACTTACCTGTTGTTTTGAGATGCTTCGAACTGAGTTGATTTGGTGACGAGGTGCTGCGACCCCTGGGTCTTGTTCCCGAATTGAATTGAGGGTCTTGTTCCCGAATTGAATTGAGGGTCTTGTTCCCGAATTGAGATGAGGGTCTTGTTCTCGAACTGAGTTGTGGGTCTTGTTCCCGATTTGAGTTGAGGGACTTGTTCCCGGATTGAATTGTGGGTCTTATTCCCGAACTGAGTTGTGGGTCTTGTTCCCGGATTGAAATGTGGGTCTTGTTCCCGAGTTGAATTATGGGTTTTCTTCCCAATTTTGAGTTGAGGTTCTTGTTCCCGAATTAAGTTGCGAGTCTTGTTCCCGATTTGAGATGTGGGTCTTGTTCCCGATTTGAGTTGTGGGTCTTATTCCCGATTTGAGTTGTGGGTCTTGTTCCCGAGTTAAATTGTGGGTCTTGTTCCCGATCTGAATTGTGGGTTTTGTTCCCGATCTGAATTGTGGGTCTTGTTCCCGATCTGAATTGTGGGTCTTGTTCCCGATCTGAATTGTGGGTCTTATTCCCGATCTAAATTGTGGGTCTTGTTCCCGATCTGAATTGTGGGTCTTGTTCCCGAATTGAAATGCGGGTCTTGTTCCCGATTGTGGGTCTTGTTCCCAAATTGAATTGCGGATCTTGTTCCCGATTGTGGGTCTTGTTCCCAAATTGAATTGCGGGTCTTGTTCCCGATTGTGGGTCTTGTTCCCAATTTGAATTGTGGGTCTTGTTCCCGAATTGTTGTTGTGGGTCTTGTTCCCAATTGAGTTGTGGGTCTTGTTCCCAATTGAGTTGTTTTGCCGTTTTTCTTCAAAACCTGTGAAAAAATAAGACAAAGATTGCGTGCATGTGACATGTATGCATGGATGTATTTCCTATTCCGATGGGTTAGGCCTTTCTTGCGCTCTTTGGCGCCCCTTTGCCTACAAAGTATTTGATCGCCCCCTGGGCCTGCTTATAGTTTCCTCCTGCCAATTCTACCCTGGTAATTGCTCAGTTCTCTTTTGATCCCATAGCTCAGGATATTGTTGTGTCCCTTATTCGCGGGTTAGTAGACTGGTCGCCCCCAGACTTGATTTAGCTTTTTGCTCTCCGCTGTTTGCATTAGGTCAAGGTGAGCCACGTGATGTGGCATTCCATACCATATTGCCTTTTACAGAATAGTCCCAATAGTTATACATATTGTTGCCCTCAAATGATGCCCAATGTCGAAACTAGAGAACCTTCAAAGTATTCGTTGCGACTCAAATCCGAGCGTTTGAATAAATGATTTGAACTAGACTCCAAGTGTGTGTATGCCAAGGTTATTTTACAACTTAATCCTTAAGTAAGCCAACTCAATGATTTTGTTTCAAAGAACGAGATAAGTGGGTCTTGATCATGCTCTGCAATTACTTCCTCGTACTCAATATGATATGGTTATCTCTTTCTTTTCTTTCGTCTCTTCTTTCATTCATTTTTTTTCAACACACATACCCTTTAAGGTAGCATTTCTCCTAATGGTGGTCCTAATACTCGCCCATGGGTAGCTTCACGTTTATCGGTTATAGGTGGTTTATTTTTTCTTCTTCAGAGACATTTCTTTTATTTTCAACCATATCACATATCGTAACACAAGTAAATCAGGATGGACATCTAAGCGAACGGTCATTCATCGATCCATAATCTCTTCAACTAGTCACCTTACCGACTACTCAGGCTTTCACTGCTAAGATCCTATAATCAAGTGCTCACGAGTCTAGCTAAGATCAACTACTCAAAATATCGGATGAGGGTACATCTCGCACTCATCATTTCTAAGGTTCCAACCTAGGGTAAATAATTTCATCATTGGACTCATGCTTAACTATTGAGGAGAAAAACTCGAACAAGTAGGCAAATTAATGTCTTTATTATTAAAATGCAGGGGATTGCGATCAAATAAACCAGGGAAAACATCTTCATCGTCTGCAGCATTGTCTTCTTCCTCAGCCTATGGTTCTTCACTACTAAGATCCTCTATCCCCATGTAAGAAGCTTAGTGGTTGAGAGTTTGGAGGACAAAGGTTTCGGGTAGGCCGGAGTTGATCATGTAGGTGGGTGGTGGAATGGAGTGGTAGTTGGGTAGATGATTTCTGAGTGTGTTGGGTTATTCTTTTTCTGGATCGGGTATTTTATGAGCGTCAATGAGGTTTTGGATCTCATGCCTAAGGCGGGTGCAGTTGTCTATTTCTCGGCCTTTTTGCTGGTGGAAGTGGCAGTATTGGTTTAAGTCGAAGTAGTGTGGCACAGGGTTGGGAATTTGTCTAGGTTTTAAAGGTTTCAGGAGTCATTGTCCTTTCAACTTCTCAAGCACCTTTGACAAAGGTTTACCAGGTTGGAGAATCGCCTATTTTTGACGGCAGCGACCTCAGCAGTAGCGAGCTTGGTCTCAGAAGGCCCCCCGATGGTCCTCCTATTCTGGCCATAGAACTTCCTAGTCTCAGCTTATTCTTCCTCAACGTCCATAACAGTCTCCCTCAACTGTCGAAAGTCGCCAATCATAGAGGTCATCATCCTCAGCTTGCCGTAAATCGAGGGCTTAGTACCTTTGATGATCATCTTGATCTGGTCATTCTCCGAGGGTCGAGTCTGCATCTTCAGAAGCTGGCTCCTCCAGCGATCCACATAATCCTTGAAGCTCTCATCCGGCTTCTGTTTGGTATTCTCCAAGTCGCGAAGCGACAAGTCGGTCTCCAAATCTGTGACATACTGTTTTAGAAAGGCTTCTACTAATGCCCTCCAATCATCTTTGACCTTTCTCTCTAGGCCATGATATCATACCACGGGCGCCCCGTCTAGTGACATCTCGAACATCTTCTGAACCTGACGCTTTGACAGACCCACTGAACTCATCACAGAAACATATTGTCAGAGATGGACCCTCGGATCTCCGTTCCCGTTGAACTTGGCTATGTCGGGCATCTTGAACTGAGAGGGCAGCTGCACCTCAAAAGTCATTACATCGTAGTCTAACAAATCTTCATGCTTACCCATCATCTTGCGGGAGACAGACTCTACCTGATCCTTGAGTTTCTGCAACTCGGCCTGAGACCCGGCTACCCTTCCCGCGGCATACTCAGCCATGTCATCATCGAAATCGGGGATCTCATCACTCACCCTATTCAGAGGCTCTTCATGCCTAACATTCTCAGAGCTTCCTGCCCCTTCTGCATGGGGCACTGCCATATTGGCCACAACGGCGATCAAAGCTTGCAACTGCTCGGTAATCTTAGTGAGGTTAGTCTCCAGCTGATCCATGCGAGAACCCTCGTTATCTGACTCACTCATGTTCGCTAACGGTCTTTTGACAAGCCTTCATTGCTCTCTAACCCAACAGAAATCTATGGCGGCTAAAACTATGAGTTAGCATGGTACAAAACTGCGTGCGATGTATAAAACACGTGAGGTAATCAAACAGAATATATCCTTCCGACCTTATTTCTCCCGCACTCGTGGTAAGCCTATTTTTGGTTCTAAGTACGGCTTACAAAATCGCTCTCTCATATGCTACGCGGTGAACCCTTGGCTACCTTGGTCCATTTCCATCGGTAAAAGACAAAGACCGCCCATTCACAACATGGACTAAGCCTATTATGGGAATCGTGTCATTGTCTAGAAACGACGAATTGGGCTTTCGACAACCGTGGTCATGGGGATGGACTTGGAAGCATCCAACAGTATGCAAATATGTCGTAGCAAGGCGTATCCTTTCTGGATGAAAGCCAGTGCGGATATCGTACTCATGCTCCTGATATATTTGGATCATGTTTGGACTTTCTAAACCCATCAAGGTTTTCATACAAGTTAGCTCATTATCATTTCAAAGCATTCAATCATATTATTGTGAGGTGTAAACTTGTCCTAGATGAAAAAAAGGCCCAACGGGTTTACACTTTTGCGATAACGTGGCTAAACAACTTCAAATGATAGGGAGCCCAACCAAAAAGTGGCCCATCGGCATTTTAGAGACTTTCGGCCCAATCGTCATAAGATACAATCTCGTCCCAGTTTAAATGGCCCAACAAGTTCACATCTCATGACAAGAAGTCCAAATGGATCCGAATGATGATGGTCCCAAACACAAGCATAAAGGGGTGGCTTCTATAGGTCATATGACTATGGTTCACATGTGGGTTTATAGGAGTGTAGAAAAAGGCTCCCGTCGGTGAAGGATTACCCACAACTAGGTCTTCCCACTCAAGGGTTCGAACGACCGAGTGAGCGCACCTTTTTTATACCCTAAGGTACGTGCCAACGAGTGATGATACATGAATGACTGTCAAATGGATTTCTTAATGAAGATTCTCCAGATGGAGGGTGGAGCTAACTCTCTTAATACCCTTGCCTCTTAGGCTCTTATCGCCTTGGTGACATGAATAAATAATAGGTCCTCCAAATTAGTCCATCACGGTAAGCTTTGAGTAAATGATTATCTAGGTGTCTTCACAGCTTTTCCTTTCGGCTATAGAAAGGTAGTGAGTGAAGGAATGCACCAAATCATTATCTAACTCTAATAATGCCTTTGGTTAAAACCATTGGACCTAACCCACTTGTAGACACGGTTAACTAAAGAAAAAATCACAAACATTACAAGACATTATTTCGGGGCCGATTCTCTATCCCCAGTGGAGTCGCCAGACTGTAGGACACAGAAGTGGGCGACGATGTCCCGGGCTCCCGGCCCGGTCTGGAGTACGGAGTAGCCCGCGGGGGACTAAACCGAAGAAATAAAATGGAGTCGCCACCCAGTGTGAACTGGGAAATGATTTATGGCCGCACTCACCCCTCACAAGGGAATACCTCAAACCGTTGGGTTCAGAATGGTCCATTACTTATGCCTCTTGTAATGAATGGATTCACGCAATAATATAACCAAGTCTACGCAATATACACATGCAAGAATAACATATATCTAAGTTTGCATACATAGGAGTAGAACCTATATCTAAGTTTGCATGCATAAAAATAAATCGACATAACGGTAAGCACACAATTTCATGAACATATTAAATAAATAAATGCGGAAAGATAAATAATAACGTTAACAGCATAAATATTAAAGAGAGATAACTAAGCATGTGATGGGGAAATGAACAACTAAGGAGACAAACGTGCATGAAACATGATGAAGGAATCTACCCAGTGTGTGCGCGTTCGTGTCGATTTCGTAAATGCATTCAAACGATAAACAGAATGACCGCGTTCATATAGCGTTTGATAACGAGTTCGAACGGGATAAGACCTGATGCATGATACAATAAAATACATGCGTGTTCGAGTAGTGTTCTGAAACGCGTTAGAACGAAAATGAGATAGAATGTCCGCGTTCGTATAGCGTTCGGAAACACGTTCGAACGGGGTAAGATCGGATGCATGATAAAACAAAATACATGCGCATTCGAGTAGCGTTCTGAAACGCGTTCGAACGGACTGAGGCAGAATGCATACGTTTGTGTAGCGTTCGGGAACACATTCAAACGAGATTACCAAAATGGCATCTGAAATGACACAAACACATACATGGATAAACAAATACATAATGTAGGACCTCGTAAGCCCGATTGAACATATTCCACATTCAATCGAGTGTACTTCATCCGACGTGGCAAAACATCGTGGTAAAGGTAGCCTTTTAGGCATTTTCTCCCTCAAATAGAGGACCTTTAAACCGACATGATTAACCCATGCGCATCAAGTAACAATATATATAAGATAAATAAAGTAATAATATGGTACCTCGTATGCCCGATTAAATATATATCACGTTCAATCAAACGTACTTCGTCCGGCGAGGCAAAACATCGTGGTAAAGGTAGCTTATAGGCATTTCCCTCGAATAGAGGACCTTTAATCCACCCTAGTTAGCCCATGCACATTAGATTAACAATAAAAAAAACAACACATAGAAAAGGAATAGCGGAACAACAAACACAAAAATGCCTAAAACATGTAAAGGAGCCAGTCTAGAATGCCCGCGTTCGTGTAGCGTTTGGAAACGCGTTCGAACGGGGGCGAGGCATAACGTGTGCGTTCGAGTAGCGTTCGGGAACGCGTTCGAATGGGATGGCGACAGTGGCATCTATAATGCAGTAAACACATGTGGTAATGTTTCCCCAAGCGGTACATGGAGTTGTATCCCAAGTACAGACCGTATTACCGTCCATTCGGATTCGGCTACGAAATTTATGTCTGGGTTTCCATCTGATATACCACGAGAGGCAACATTCAAGCGTAAACACAATGCAATCATGAAAATGGACATGAAGTATGATAATGCATATAACAACACATAAACAAGGAAAGAAACATGTGGAATGATAAGGGGCTAATGATAGGAAATAAATGTGCGATAAATAGACAAATGAACGTTAAAGAAAGATGTGACCAAGAATTTGGTCGTCTTTGATATAGGACCTCGCACACCCGGTTGGACATATTCCATGTCCAACCGAGTGTGTCGCATCCAAGCTACAAAACAAAAAGTAATAAAGGGTGCCCTCAGGTCTTACCTTTTAAGTTGCTCCTCGGAAGTGTGTCACGTCGTCACCGGAAGGGTTACTGCTCCATAACCTTTCTGGGTTGGTTCTTGTTGGGGTGAATGAGCTCTAGAGAGAGGAGTGAAGGTCTAAAGTTTTACTTCTTTTATCTTTTTTTTAAGGTTGTCGTGAGTCTCTAAAGGGTTAAGGGTTTGGAATTTTGGTTTCTCTTATAATGGTGCACTATGGTTTCTAGGTAAGGAAGGGAATCATGCCAATAAGGGAGGTGATTAATTAGTTTATTAAAGGAAAGGATATTGTGTAATTTTGGTGGGGATATATTTATTTTGGGAGGTGATTGGATTTGATTTATTTAGTTTAGGAAGGGGGATTTGATTTGATTTAATTTGATTATGAAGGATATTTATTTTGATTTGATTTGATTTGTTTTAATTTAATTGGATGTGATTTAATTTAGACATGTGTTTTAAATATTTTAATTATTTTTGGATGGGATTTGGTGGGCTTGGCTTTGGATGGGCTTGGGCGTGTGGCTAGCAGTAAAACAGAAATATCGATGGTCGTTTGAACGCTTATTCGGACGATACGCGAACGCCCGCAATCTGTTCGCCTTTTCGAACGTGTTTCCAAACGCAGCACGAACCCACACGCAATGAACATGCGAATTAAATCTGACGACGTACTTCTTTTGAATCTCCCCTTCTGACGTCCGTTTCCCGCGACTTCCGCAACTTATCGGGTAGTGCCTCCATACGAGGCTCATCATTGGGCTTTCATGCAAAAATACAAGTGTCTATAATAAGTATTTCAGTTTTTATTTGAATCGTCCACTTACTAGGTCGTTCAAACGATCTAACCCCCCACTCCCAGTGTTTTGTTTTGCAAGTTTACCCAAAGGAGAAACTTGGGAGGATGGATACTGATGACAGTCACTAGAGTGTTGAGTCCATCGGTCATGTATAGAGTTTTAGCACTGTCAGTGTTAAGTAAAGCTATTTATCAGTCACTAGTAATGGATAAGGCTTATAATGAGTCAATATTGTTTATAGACACAGTTGTATAGATGAACCATGTTGAGTATATAGTACAAGTATTTAAGTACATTTTGTGTTACGGTATTGGGCAAAGGTCCCTTTGTATGAGTTTGAGTTGAGATGAATTTGGTAGTGTGGTTTACTGTCATAGACTCAGAGGGATATGACGGTCTATTCCCTGCCGGTAGCATCTCCGGAAGGGGATGTTACAATAGGTTTCTTATTTTAATTATACAATTTAATAATAAAAATTATAAATATATTTTAATATTATAATTTAATAAAAAATAATAGATTCTGTTTTTATTTTATTATATGTTTCTAATTTTAATTTTGAATAATAAAATTAATTTTAGAAATATTTTAATTTTACAATTTAATGTATTCTTATTATATTATGTTTCTTATTTAATAAAATTTAATAGTGAGCCACCACTTAGCGCGATGGAAAGACTTAAAAATATTTAATTTATATATATATATATATATATATATATATATATATATATATATATGATAAGGGGAAGTTCAGAGGACCATGAGTTTGGTAATTGAAAATATTTCATATATTTTTTCATCTCCAAATTTTTGTTATTATTATTTTACCATCAATCAATAAGAATTATTTATAAAATTTCTATATCAGTTTAAATTAATGTTATTTGGATCTCAATTTGTTCGGTGGTCAACATGAGCACATCCATGAGCTAGCACTTGTTAGGGTTAAACATAAATCCAAAATTAAGGGTATATTTTAAATTGAAAGAAGACATTTTGATCCATTTGAGATATTGTTTTTACCACTTAAATTCTTAATAAATTAAATACTGCAGGATCGACCTCCACAGTTCCTCCAGGTCCGATAGACGCAGTATCGATCCAGATCTATCATCCTACATGATTTGTTTTTATTTAATGTAATAAAAAATTTTATGTAATAAAATATTTATTTTATATATAATGATATTTTTAATTTAATTTTTCAATTTCTAAATTTTAAAAAATTAAAATATTATTAAAATAAATATTTAATTATTAGTAATTACAAATATATTTTAATATTATTTTATTTTCTTAATCATTTTCAATAAATTTAGCATCGCCACTAAATGTCTGCATTTACCGTTGACACTACAAATATCGACGCTAATAGTTATTCAAATTAAGTGTGGCAATGGGTCGGACCAGGCCCGTGCATTGAGAAGCCTGACCCGAGCCCGGTAATCAGAGAAAAAGTTCAAGCTCAGAAAAAGTTCGGCCCTAAATATTATCAGGCAGGGACCGTCTCGAGCCCGGGCTCTAGTTGTTTCAGGCCCGATTTTTTTATAACCAAAATCAGTAAATCATACTCTTATATGATAAAACATATCAATAAAAAGTAAAGAATAGAGTATCAATTCCTAAAAGACATATACATCAACCTAAGAATAAAAAATTAATAGATTAATAATTTTTTTAAGTTAGGGACCGGGCTTTTGTTATAGGATGGCCCGAGTTTTTTTATTCCTGAGTCGGGCTAAAACCCGGACAGGTCGAACCAAGCCATGACTTTTTTGCCATGCTTAATTCACATTTAGCAACACCAATTTGGCGACCTTAAAAGTCCACGATCGTTAGCGTCACCTTTACTTATTGTAGGCACTGCATTTTTGCATATTAGCCCGATGACGAGTCTCGTATGGAGACGTTACCTCTTTAGTTGTGAAAGCCGCGGGAAACGGACGTTGGAAGGGTAAAGTTGGAAAATGGAATTTTTGTTGGATTTAACTCGTTTGTTTCACTTCGGGTTCGCTTGTTGGACCTCTATTTTAAAACACACCAAACCCAATCCAAAAATAATTAAAATATTTAAAATACATCTCACAAATTAAATAATAAAATCAATAAAATTAAACTTAAATTAAATTAAATTAAATTCCTAAATTAAACAAGACCAATTCATAAACTAAATAAAAAGCTTTCCTAATTCACTTAAGTTACATTCCCTAACTAAAAAGAAAAAATCAAATCAAATTAAAATACTTCCCTAATTAAAAGATTTCCCTTATCACATTTTAATTAAAAAAAATATCTCTCAATTAACACACAAATCATATTCCTTCTCCAACACGGTAAACCCCCTCCATTAGCTTATAAAAAGAACTCTTAACCCTACCTTTCTAACCTTGGGGAATCCACACAAAAACACGAAAGAAAATAACATTGCTGCCTCCCTAAAGCTTCCATTGTCGTATACTTCTAAACCCTAAAACATGTGATTCTCACTCCTCTCGGCTGCACCCTAACCCCACTCACAAACTGCCGCATTGCCCATTCAACAGCCCCTAGTCAGCCCTACAACTTGGCATCACGAGTAAAAGAAACCCTCATGCCCTGAAACATCACACGTACCCGAGCAGCCACCTTCAAAGTCGAACACGAGTCACACACGCCCACTTCCCAACCGACTCAGTCCCTTCACGCCAATCACCTTCACCCTGGCCCACTCTCGGCAACACCAGCCCCCCACTCACACATTACAGCCTCCACTCACTAGCCCTCAATACATGTAAGCCCCTTCAACATAATCAATTCACACCACACCTTCATAAGCTTCACGCAGCCTTGCTTATCCACGTCACCTGCACGCATAGAGCCCTCTGCCCTTCACATTCCAAACGAAGACACCAGCCCCTTGCCAATCACGCCACACAGATTCCATAAGCCAACACGTCCCCACTGCCCCTAATTTTCTCAACGCCACTCACCCTCAAAATTGCCGAGACATAGCCCTTGCACTGCCAGCAAATTGCCGCATAAACAGTCCCCAAAATATCGCAAAACAGTCCTGAAAACTGCACTAAATCAACCCCACAAACTGCCCCAAAACAGTCCCCGAATTAACTCAAAACAGTGACTAGAAAATACACCAGAAACAGCAGCGAAACGGAGCCAAAACAGCAGCCCGAACATTAAAACAGCGAGGAAAGACGTTGAGTTAGTGAATCGGAAAAGTAGCGGATCATTCACCCTTCCAACGGACGTGTAACGCCCTTTCGTGAGACGACAAAAGAGGTTAGACCTGAGGGCACCTTCTTATTAATTATCTTTCATTTATTTTATTTATTTTGAAAATATTATCGCATGAGAGTCGTTTGAGGCATGATGTGATTGTTGGATGAGCGGAATATGTGTTCTCTCTCGTGGTATATAGGATGGAAACTCGGACATAAATTCCGTAGCCGATTCCGAATGGACGGTATTACGGTGTGCACTCGGGATACAACGCCACGTACCACTTAAGAGACACGTATTTCGTCTCATCCAAACTTGTATTTGAGCATATTATAGTTTGTAGGTTATTTATCTATTGTTTAAAGCATGATTTAGCTTAGTTTGTTATTTATTTTCAAAGCATGATTATGTTACTTTTATGCATGATATTTTGATTAGTTTATGTTCATGTTTAAATCGCTATTTGTTTTGGTTTAATGGTTCGATGTGCTCATTGTGTGATATTATGTTTGCCTTTCAAAAACTTACTTTCAAGCATGCAAACTTAGATTAGGAATTATTTGATGAATGCGTATTGAATCTAGTTTACCCTTGAGCATGAATATTGAGTAGATTCGGTTAGTTTATTGCACAAATCATACCGTTATAATGACATAAGTAAGGGACCATTCCGAACCCAACGGTTTGAGGTCTTCCCTTGCGAAGGGTGAGTGCGGCCTTAAATCTTTGTCCCGGTTCACACCGGGTGGCAACTCCATTATTCTCTGGTTTAGTTCCCCGCGAACTACTCCGTACTCCCAACTAGGCCGCGAGCCTAGAACAGCATGCGTCGCTCAGTTTCTGTGTCCTACAGTCTGGCGACTCCACTGGGGATAAAGAATCAGCCCCGAAATAATGTCTTTTAATGTTTGGATTTTTGCTTTAATTAACCGTGTCTACAGTGGGTTGAAGGGGTTTAGTTAAAGGCATTTTCAGCGAGAGCCTTCGTCAGCGAGAGCCTTTGTCCGCACTCCCGTAAACCCACATGTGAACCTTAGTCGTAGAACTAGTAGAAATTATTTTTTTTATGTTGATGTTTTGGACCGTCGTCATTTGGATCAAGTTGGACCTTTTGTCAAAAGATGTGAACTTGTTGGGCCATTTAAACTAGGACGAGTTTGTGTCCTTTGACAGTTGGGCCAAAAGCTTCTAAAATATCGATGGGCCATTTTATGTTTGGGCCTCTTATCATTTGAAGTTGTTTAGCCACGTTATAGCAAAAGTGTAAACTTGTTGGGCCTTTTCAATTGGGACAAGTTTGCACCTCGCGATAATGTGATTGAATGCTTTAAAATGACAAAAAGCCAACTTATATATATCGCACGCATCTCATACACCTCATGCATACATGCATCATGCTAACCCCTGTGTCTTAAAAGCCATCATAGATATCCGTTGGGTTGGGGGTAAAAAAAGGTTTGTCAATAGGAGTTTAGCAAACATGGATAGCGAGGAAAGAGAAATCGAGAAACAGAAAAACCTCACGGCAAAGATAGAAAGACCATTGGGGGGGCCTTCAAAAAAAAAAGAAAAAAAAAAGAAGAGAAAAAAAAGGGAGAGAAAAAATTATTTATTTTTAGTCATTGATAGTTAGACATAAGTCCGATGATGAAATTGATTGCTTTAGAGTGAATCTTTAGAAACGATAAACACTTGACGTGCTTTTATATGACGCTTTGAGTAATTGATCTATGTTAGACTCGTAAGCACCTGATTATAGTTCTTAGCGGTGAAAACCTGAGTAGTTAGCAAAGTGACTAGTCGAAGAAATTGTAGGTCGGTGAATGACCATTTGCTTAGATGTCTATCCTGACTTGCTTGTGTTATGATGTGTGGTATGGTTGAAAAAAAAAGTCTCTAAAGAAAAGAAATAAACCGCCTATAACCGATAAGCGTGAAGCTACCCATGGGCGAGTATTAGGACCACCATGAGGAGAAATGCTACCTTAAGGGTAGGTGTGTTGAAAAAATAAGAAAAAAAAAAGAAGAAAAAGTTCAAAACGAAAGAAAAAAAGAGACAAAAGAAAAGAAAAATAAAGTCATACCATATTAAGCACGGAAAAGCAATTGCAGAGCATACCTGAGATGTCTAGGTTGGTTTGACCCACCGATCCCTATTTCTGAAACGAAATCATCGAGTTAGCTTACCTAAGGATTAAGCTGTGAAAGAACCTTTGCGCACACACACTTTGAGTCTGGCTTAGATCATTTATTCAAAGACTTGGATTTGAGTTGCATTGGATGTTTTGAAAGTTCTCTGGTTTCATTACTGAGCATTCTTTGAGGACAATGATATGTATAATTATTGGGACTATTTCGTAGCATGTGATATAATATGATGATATGGAATGCCCCACCATATGGTTCATCTTGACCAAGTGCAAACAGCGGAGAGCAGTAAGCTAAATCAAGACTGGGGGTGACCAGTCTACCACCTCGCAAATCAAGGACATAACGAGATATTGAGTCATGGGACTAAAGAAAATTGAGCAATCACCATAAGAGAATTGACAGAAAGAAACTGTAATCAGACCCATGGGGCGATCGAAGACATTTGAAGGCAAGAAGTGTCGAGGAGCACAAGGAAGACCTAACCCAACGGGATAGGAACATTTATGCATGCATACACGTAACACATTTTGCATCCTTTTGTGTTTGTTTTGTTTTGTGTTCACAGGTTTTGAAGAAGAAAAGAAAAAGCGGCAAAGAATAAGCTAATCAGAAACGGTGAAAAGCACACTATCGGATTCGGGTAATAATCCCAGGTTTAAGGCCCATTTGAGTTTGAGTTTTGGGTATGGCACTCTGGGGGCGAGGCCCACATTAGCATCAACATCAGCCTTGCCGGGTATGACACTTTAGGGGCGAGGCCCACATTAGTTTCAGTATCAGTCTTGCCGGGTATGGCAATCTGAGGGCGAGGCCCACATCATTATCAGTAGCAGCATTGCCGGGTATGGCAATCTGGGGGTGAGGCCCACGTCATTATCAGTGTCAGTCTTGCCGGGTATGGCAATCTGGGGGCGAGGCCCACGTCATTATCAGTAGCTTGGGGACGAGTCCCCGGGTTGAGGCCCATATCAGTATCAGTCTGGGGGCGAGGCCCACCTCAGTACCAATTTGGGGGTGATGCCCCACATCAGTATCAGTTTTGAGGCGAGGCCCACATCAGTTTGAGGGCAAGACCCACATCAGCATCAATCTGGGGGCGAGGCCCACAGTCAGCTCAGTTCGAGACTAAAGCCCACATTCAGTATAATTTTGGAACAAAGCCCACAGTCAGCTCAATTCGGGAATAAAGCCCAAATTCAGTGCAATTCAGGAACAAAGCCCACAGTCAGCTCAGATCGGGGATAAAGCCCACATTCAGTACAATTCAGGAACAAAGCCCACAGTCAGCTCAATTCGGGAATAAAGCCTACATTCAGTGCAATTCAGGAACAAAGCCCACAGTCAGCTCAGATCGGGGATAAAGCCCACACTCAGTACAGTTCAGGAATAAAGCTCACATTCAACATAGTTCGGGAACATGGCCCAGGGGAATAAAGCCCTACCTTAACATAGTTCGGGAACAAAACCTAGGGGAATAAAGCCATATCTTGACACAGTTTGGGAATACAGCCCAGGAGAATAAAGCTCTCTCTCAGTACAGCTCGGGAATAAAGCTCACATTCAACACAGTTCGGGAAGAAGGCCCAGGGGAATAAAGCCCTACCTTAACATAGTTCGGGAACAACGCCTAGGGGAATAAAGCCATATCTTGACACAGTTCGGGAATACAGCCCAGGAGAATAAAGCTCTCTCTCAGTACAGTTCGGGAATAAAGCTCACATTCAACACAGTTCGGGAATAAGGCCCAGTGGAATAAAGCTCTATCTTAACACAGTTCGGGAACAAGGCCCAAGGGAATAAAGCTCTATCTTAACATAGCTCGGGAACAAAGCCGAGGGGAATAAATCCCATTTCAAAGCAGTTCGGGAACAAGGCCCAGGGGAATAAAGCTCTATCTTAACACAGTTCGGGAACAAGGCCCGGGGGAATAAAGTCCTATCTTAACACAGCTCGGGAATAAAGCCCACTTTCAAAGCAGTTCGGGAACAAGGCCCAGGGGAATAAAGCCATATCTCTACACAGTTCGGGAACAAAGCCTATAGGAATAAAGCCCATTTTCAAAACAGCTCGGGAATAAAGCCTAGGGGAATAAAGCTCACTTTCAAAACAGTTCGGGAACAAGGCCTAGGGGAATAAAGTCATATCTCTACACAGTTCGGGAACAAAGCCTAGAGGAATAAAGCCCACTTTCAAAACAGCTCGGGAATAAAGCTCAGGGGAATAAAGCTCTCTCTCAACGCAATTCGGGAACAAAGCCCAAAGGTCAAAGTATCTCGGCACAACAGGCAAGCCAAATGGCAGCTGGCGAGCCAGGTAAGTAAAAATGCATTGCACGTATTTTGATAGGATTGTCATTGTCACACACTGCACAAGTCCGATCAAAGTGGGGGCGACTGTAGGCACTGCATTTTTGCATATTAGCCCGATGACGAGTCTCATATGGAGACGTTACCTCTTTAGTTGTGAAAGCCACGGGAAACGGACGTTGGAAGGGTAAAGTTGGAAAATGGAATTTTTGTTGGATTTAACTCGCTTGTTTCACTTCGGGTTCGCTTGTTGGACCTCTATTTTAAAACACACCAAACCCAATCCAAAAATAATTAAAATATTTAAAATACATCTCACAAATTAAATAATAAAATCAATAAACTTAAATTAAATTAAATTAAATTAAATTCCTAAATTAAACAAGACAAACTCCTAAACTAAATAAAAAGCTTTCCTAATTCACTTAAATTACATTCCCTAACTAAAAAGAAAAAAAAAATCAAATCAAATTAAAATACTTCCCTAATTAAAAGATTTCCTTTATCACATTTTAATTAAAAAAAATATCTCTCAATTAACACACAAATCATATTCCTTCTCCAACACGGTAAACCCCCTCCATTTGCTTATAAAAAGAACTCTTAACCCTACCTTTCTAACCCTGGCGAATCCACACAAAAACACGAAAGAAAATAACATTGCTGCCTCCCTAAAGCTTCCATTGCCGTATACTTCTAAACCCTAAAACTTGTGCTTCTCACTCCTTTCGGCTGCACCCTAACCCCACTCACAAACTGCCGCATTGCCCATTCAACAGCCCCTAGTCAGCCCTACAACTTGGCATCACGAGTAAAAGAAACCCTCATGCCCTGAAACATCACATGTACCCGAGCAGCCACCTTCAAAGTCAAACACGAGTCACACATGCCCACTTCCCAACCGACTCAGTCCCTTCACGCCAATCACCTTCACCCTGGCCCACTCTCGGCAACACCAGCCCCCCACTCACACATTACAGCCTCCACTCACTAGCCCTCAATACACGTAAGCCCCTTCAACACAATCAATTCACACCACACCTTCATAAGCTTCACGCAGCCTTGCTTCTCCACGCCATATGCACGCATAGAGCCCTCTGCCCTTCACATTCCAAACGAAGACACCAGCCCCTTGCCAATCACGCCACACAGCTTCCATAAGCCAACACGTCCCCACTGCCTCTAAACAAACCAACACGTCCCCACTGCCCCTAATTTTCTCAACTCCACTCACCCTCAAAATTGCCGAGACATAGCCCTTGCACTGCCAGCAAATTACCACATAAACACTCCCCAAAATACCGCAAAATAGTCCCGAAAACTGCACTAAATCAACCCCACAAACTGCCCCAAAACAGTCTCCGAATTAACTCAAAACAGTGACCAGAAAATACACTAGAAACAGCAGCGAAACGGAGCCAAAAAAGCAGCCCGAACATTAAAACAGCGAGGAAAGACGTTGTGTTAGTGAATCGGAAAAGTAGCGGATCATTCACCCTTCCAACGGACGTATAACGCTCTTTCGTGAGACGACAAAAGAGGTTAGACCTGAGGGCACCTTCTTATTTATTATCTTTCATTTATTTTATTTATTTTGAAAATATTATCGCATTAGAGTCGTTTGAGGCATGATGTGATTGTTGGATGAGCGGAATATGTGTTCTCTCTCGTGGTATATAGGATGGAAACTCTGACGTAAATTCCGTAGCCAATTCTGAATGGACGGTATTACGGTTTGCACTCGAGATACAACGCCACGTACCACTTAAGAGACACGTATTTCGTCTCATCCAAACTTGTATTTGAGCATGTTATAGTTTGTAGGTTATTTATCTATTGTTTAAAGCATGATTTAGCTTAGTTTGTTATTTATTTTCAAAGCATGATTATGTTACTTTTATGCATGATATTTTGATTAGTTTTTGTTCATGTTTAAATCGCTATTTGTTTTGGTTTAATGGTTCGATGAGCTCATTGTGTGATATTATGTTTGCCGTTCCAAAACTTACTTTCAAGCATGCAAACTTAGATTAGGAATTATTTGATGAATGCGTATTGAATCTAGTTTACCCTTGAGCATGAATATTGAGTAGATTCGGTTAGTTTATTGCACAAATCATACCGTTATAATGACATAAGTAAGGGACCATTCCGAACCCAACGGTTTGAGGTCTTCCCTTGCAAGGGGTGAGTTCGGCCTTAAATCTTTGTCCCGGTTCACACCGGGTGGCGACTCCATTATTCTCCGCTTTAGTTCCCCGCGGACTACTCCGTACTCCCAACTAGGCCACTAGCCTAGAACAACATGCGTCGCTCAGTTTCTATGTCCTACACTTATCGAAGTGGAATTGTGTACTTTCTACGTCGCTGAATATCCGTTTCAGCGACAACAACCGGTGACGCAGAGTTGAATATTTAGCATCGTCGAAGTTTTTTCGACGTTAAAACATTTCCTTGATCAGTCTTTAGTATACATTTTCTGCGTCGCCATCTTTCGACACCAAAATTTTAGCATTGACTTTTACCTCTTTTAACATCGAAGTTTGGCAACGTTAAAAAATCGTATTCTTGTAGTAAAATATAATCTTTAATATTAAAAAGTAATCAAAAAAAATACTTTGTTTAAGGGTAATTAAAATATTTTTGTTTGAAAAAATAATGTGAATATATTGATTTTGCGAAACTTTATCATAAGTATCAAATCAAAAATAGAATTAGATATTGAAACTCGGAACTTGATATTATGGTGTGAGAGTTTGAAGGTATGTTTTAATCGAGATGAAAATTTGATTTTCTAACCTTAAGGTGCGATTTAAACTCCACATTAGTGTTGATGGTTTTATAGTTGTCGCTGATCATGATACAATACGATCACTTTTAAAAAAAAAAAAAAAAAAAAAATGAATAATGAACCAAATTTTAGATGAAACTCTCTCTATTAAATAGAATCAATGCCATATTCATATCATATGCATCAATTGTTATCATCTTTTAAATTCATTGACAAGTGGTTATTTATAAATATGGAAGGATGTAAAGGTAGAGTTACTTTTTAGTTTTTATGATTATATCTTTTGAAAGTTAATTGGGTCATAGTTGGGTCGCCCATGACAGGCTGACCCGACTCATTTGATTTCCACACATATGTGATAAGTATCACACATATGAATGGAGCAAGCAGTTGATTTGATTTCAAATAATTGTCTCTTATCCTTATTCCACGAAGAAATTATTGGAGTTGGTGCTTAAGCGTCGAACAATATATTTTATTATTTATTAATAAAATAATTACATTTTTATTTCAATTTTGTTAATGGTAATTATTGTTGTGTCATTATCTCTTAGTGCATATTGGTTTAATATATACATATATATTTATATTCGTTGGTTTTGGAATACGATCGAATTTCTATAACCTAGAAGACTAGCACTTGTCGTATATTGGAATTAGAGTTCCAATGGTCTAACCCAATAGACCATGAGTAAGGGAAGCTCGTATAGACATACGAGTATTCGTTGGAGCGAATACTAAATGACTCACGAATGATTCATAATAGTTGGTAGTACACCAGGTATAACCTATAATTGATATGTCGACTGGAATATCCATGTCGACTTGGGTTCTAGTATTTGAAACCCATATTGATTGGACTTTGGTAACAGCTTATGTGTCATTTGGTCCCGATGAAAGTCATGAGATATGATTCCATGCGAGTTTGTCGTGTGGGCATATCGGATGCCAATATGCATCGTTTGAACTTTTAATGTCGACTGAGACATAAGGTCGTTTGGATTCTTTGTCCAAATTATATATATATATATATATATATATATATATATATATATATATACACACACAAAAAAAAACAAATATGTTTTATTTTAGTGTCGATTGGGACATTGTGTATCTTAAAGTGATGACGGTTGGGACATTGCATAATACGGTAAAGGTCTCTTAGAAACCTTTTGAGTCGTGTGGACTCTTCACCATCGTGGGTACATAGGCTTGTGAGCCGTGTGTGTCGAATCTTGTGTGTAGGCTCAGGGCTGTTGATAGCCTGATTAATCTTGTGTACAGTAATGATATTTGTGGAAATCTTCATATATATATATATACACACACATATACATATATACATAAACAAATAAAAATTGAGACAAAACAAATAAAAAAAAATGTATCCTTAAAAATAAAATTATATGTGTACTTAAAAATAAAATTAATTAAGGTATTTGATTTGTATGAGCAACTTTATAAAATATATTGATGATTTCAAATAATCACTCCCAAAATGTTTATGAATTAGTTTCATATGTAGAAGAACTTTAAGTTAAAAAGTTTTTGAAGTGTGAATTCTTCAATTTTCAAATTTAAATTTATCTAGTAAAATGCTAATACATCTATAGATATTATAGAAGTACAAGAAGCGATTCATATTGGGTTTTTCCTTGAAGAAATCTATTAAAATTATACTATTTTTCCTTCACTATATTTTTATCCCGATCTGTGAGAATTTGTGAAGAAAATCTCTATAAACATTTGCTTGATTAGAACTTACAAATGAAAGGCTTTTATATAGGCATTTATACAACTAACATAATAAATACACAACTACTATATTAAACACAACTACCAACTATACAATTACTAGCACAACACACAACTACTACCAACTATACAATTACTAACACAACACACAACTACTAACAACACACAACTAATATCTAACATCCCCCATCAAACTCAAGGTGGTTTAGACCTTGAGTTTGGAAACAAGTGTAGTGTAACGTCCCGGAAGAAAGAATTTGGTGAAGACATCAGTTAACTGATCGGTGGATTTGAGATACTTCAAGAAAATAGTGCCACAAGCAACATGTTGGCGAATGAAATGACAATCGATCTCAATGTGTTTGGTGCGCTCATGAAAAACATCATTATGTGCTATTTCAATAGCACTTTTGTTGTCGCAGTAAAGAGTGAGAGATGATGGTTGAGAGACTCTCATATCTTCTAGAAGCCAACGTAACCATAGAAGTTCAGCTGTAGTAGCAGCAACAGCTCTATATTCAGCCTCAGTACTCGAGCGGGCAACCAATGTCTGTTTCTTGCTGCGCCAAGAAATAAGTGAGTCACCAAGAAAAATACAGTAACTCGTAGTTGATCGACGATCAGTAGGGTCTCATGCCCAGTCAGAATCAGAATAGGCTCGAAGAACCAATGATGAAGTAGCAGAAAAATGGAGACCGATAAAGAGAGTTCCTTTAACATAACGAAGAATGTGAAACACTGCAGTATAATGAGTAGAACGGGGAGTGGTCATGAACTGGCTGACAATGTAAACTGCATAAGAAATGTCTGGTCGAGTGACTGTAAGATAAATGAGGCTTCCAACCAATTGTCTGTAGAGAGTAGGATCATCAAGGAGAGTGTTATCTTCATCTATAGGTGTAAGACGAACATTATACTCAATTGGAGTTGGAACTGTCTTGCTATCTGTAAGGCCAGCCCGAGAAAGAAGATCGGAGGCATACTTGGCTTGCGAGAGATGATAACCATCATCAGAACAAATAATCTCAAGGCCTAAAAAAATAACTCAAAGGAACAAGATCTTTCATTTCAAATTGTTGAATAAGAGCCTGCTTGAGATCTGATATGCCTGAAATATCGTCTCCAATAATAATCATATCATCAACATAAAAAAGTAATATCACAATACCCTTTTCGGATTTTCGAAGAAATAAGGCCGAATCATGTGGACTGGAGGTTAATCCAATCTGTCTGACAGCCGTACTAAATTTGGCAAACCATGCACGAGGAGCTTGCTTCAAACCATATAAGGCACGTCGTAGGCGACATACTGTATTTGGTGGATGATCAAGACCTGGAGGAGGCTTCATATAAACTTCTTCAGTGAGATCACCATTGAGAAAATCATTTTTGACATCCATCTGAAACAGACTCCATTTCCGAGCAGCAGCAATAGCAAGCAGACTGCAAATTGAGGTAAGGCGAGCAACATGTGCAAAGGTCTCCTCATAATCAATCTCATACTCTTGAGCGAATCCTTTAGCAACAAGACGTGTTTTATAACGCTCAATAGATCCATCTGAATGTGTTTTGATTTTGTAAACCCATTTGCATCCCACTGGATTTTTTCCAGGAGGAAGATCAACCAAGTCCCAAGTACCAGTCTTTGTCAATGCTTGTAATTCATCTTGCATAGCTTGCTGCCAATGAGGATTAGAAGAATCCTCCCTATAGGACTGAGGTTCATGCAAAGAGACAAGTGTAGTGAAACAATGATAATCTCGAAGGTAAGAGGGAGGATTTCTTACTCGGGTAGGATAGGGTGGAGATGAGTCACCAATGGTCTCTGGTACAGTATCTGCAGGAGGGGCATCATCAGGAACATGCGGTGATGGAGGTTGGACATCTGTATGCTCACTATGAGTACCTATATCAGGTGGAAACAACTCGATAGATGGATTAGTGAAAAATGGAGGTGGATCTGAAGGTGACACTGTGAACTTAGAAAGAGAGGAGAACATAACATGTTCCCAGAAAATAACATGACGAAAGATGCGAAGTTTCTTTGACACAGGATCCCAACAACGATACCCTTTGTGTTGAATACCATATCCTAAGAAACAACAAAGTCTGGCACGAGGTTCTAACTTGTGTTGCTCTGTGGGAGGAAGAAGAACAAAGCAAACACTCCCAAAAACCTTGAGAAGATCATAAGGAGGGGAAACACCATAAAGACACTCATAAGGAGACAAATTATGTTTGGTGACTGAAGAAGGAATACGATTAATAACATAAACAGCCGTAAGGGCAGCTTCACCCCAAAATAGTTCAGGACAAGAGGATGAAATGAGCATAGATCGAGTGGAATCTAAAATATGACGATGTTTTCTTTCTGCTCGTCCATTTTGTTGAGAGGTATATGGGCAAGATCGTTGTGAAATGGTTCCTTGGGCTTTTAAAAAATGTTGAATTTTCGAGTCAAGATACTCATTGGCATTGTCGGTCCTCAAAATTTTGATAATTTTAGAAAATTGTGTTTTGATCATGTTTGCAAAGTCAATATAAATTTGAGGCAGTTCAGAACGTTGTTTCATAAGAAAGATCCATGTGAATCGAGAATAGTCATCAATAAACAAGACAAAATATTTAGATCCTCCCATAGTGGCTGTAGGTGAAGGTCCTCATACATCAGAGTGGACCAAATCAAATGGGGCAACAGAATTATGTTCATTATGTTGAAATGATAAAGCTGGTTGTTTTCCAAGTTGACAAGAGACACAATGGAAAGACTGGTCTTTAACAGAACCTAGTGAACCATTAGAAACTAAAGGACGAAGTTTATTTATCGAGGCATGACCAAGACGCATATGCCACAAGTGAATAGAAGATGGAGTAGATACATCACATAGTTGGGAAAAATGATTTGAAGGAAGATGAAGAGAAGTGAGTTCAAACAGACGTCCAATTCTACGGCCTGTCCCAAGAATCTGTCCCGTCTGCGGATCCTGCACACGACAACCATTAGTGGAGAATATCAATTCTAATCCAAGTTCACATAGTTGACCAACAGAAATAAGGTTGAATGTAAGTTTGGGAATAAGAAATGTATTTGGTAATGTGAGTGTAGATGTTGATATGTGGCCAGACCGACTTACAAGCATTTGTGAGCCATCTGCAGTGAAAATTGGAGAAATATTTATGGTGGGAGAGGTGGAAGAAAATAACGGGGATTGAGAAGTCATATGATTGCAACAACCAGAGTCAAAATACCAAGGAGAATTACCTGAATTGACAGATAAGGCAGTAGAAGTACTGGGATGAGTGGAGAGTATTTGTCTAAGGAGTGTTTCTAAGTTACCGGTGGATGTAGGAGAGGCAGTGATCTCAGAGGTAGCAGCAGTAATTGGAATTGCTATCTTGGAGGGCTGGTCAGCTCTTGGTGGACGAGTGGGGCATTTCTCAATGGAATGGCCAGACAGCTTGCAGTAACGACAACCCACCTTAGTGGGACAGTGAGAGGCAATATGACCTCTTTTCTTGCATTTGTGACATTCAGTAAGACTACATTCAATCAGAGTATAACCAGATTTGTTGCAGGTACAACAAAATTTACCTCCACCTTTTGAGAAATGTTTACCCGCGGCGACAACACAGCCTCATCGTGAGATGGCTTAAGTAAGCCGAGATGAGTTTCGTCAGATAATAACCGAGAGACAGCAGCTTCTAATGTAGGCAAGAGAGATTGATGTAACAATGAAGCTCGACAAGATTCAAAGTCATCAGTAAGGGCCATAAGGAATTGAATTAGCAGCATACGGTCACGATGTGCCGTATAATTAGTTGCATCAACGGTGCAACTCATTGATGGTTCTGACAGAGCAAGTTGGTCCCAAATATTCTCCATTTGTGCAAGAAATTCAATAATAGACTGACATTTTTCTTGTTTCAAATTATGCAACTTTTCCCACAATTGATACTGACTAGAGAGATCAGAAGATGTGTACCTTAATGCAAGCAGATCCCAAACTTCTTTGGCAGTTTCATAGCGGCCAAATTGATGATGAATGGATGGAACCGAAGTATTCCGAAACCATGTCAGAATTTGATGATTCTTACTGTCCCAATCCTCGAGACGATCAGCGAGTTGTCCATCGGTTTCATTAGTGAGACGAGTGGGGGGCTTGACATCTCCAGTAACATAGCGCCATAGTTTCCTACCCTTGAGAAAACTACGCATTCCCTGAACCCAGAGACGGTAGTTTGAACCGGTGAGGACGGTAGGGATATGTTGCATAGCATCTGACTTTTTCATTTGTCAAATAGTATAAGATCGGGATTGATTTTGACGATTCGGATTATGCTGACGTGGTGGATGACTGTGTGCTGACGTGGCTGTCTTCAACCTCCAGAAAATACCACCGTGCTTGTCTCGACGTGAACAAGCTGATGGTATGCTTAAAATTAATTTTTAACAACTTTCCCGAAACCCGAATTTTCGGAACCAATTTCCGTTTGATGTGTTCTTCACCTCCAGAAAGAACTTAAGCTCTGATACCATGTGAGAAATTGTGAAGAAAATGTCTATAAACATTTCCTTGATTAGAACTTACAAATGAAAGGCCTTTATATAGGCATTTATACAACTAACATAATAAATACACAACTACCAACTATACAATTACTAGCACAACACACAACTACTACCAACTATACAATTACTAACACAACACACAACTACTAACAACACACAACTAATATCTAACACATTAAGTTTTTCCTTGTAAAGTTTTTATGAGATTACAACTCCTTAAGTTACGGAGAAATTATACTTTTTTCTTTCTCTAGTCTCTTTCCCAAACGGTTTTTACTAACAGAGGTTTTAATGAAATATTTTTCATGATAGATATCTAATAAGGAGTGTTATAAATATAATGAATCATATATGTACATGTTTATCAACTATATACAAGGTTTTTCTAGTGGTGGCAAAACGAATCAACGAATCGAATTTGTATCAAATCCTAAACGAATCGAATCAAAATGTGATGGATTCGTATTCGATTCATTTATAAACGAATCCTAATAATATCAGGATTCGTATTCGATTCGTTTATTAAACGAATCCTAATAATATCAGGATTCGTATTCGATTCGTTTATTAAACGAATCGAATACGAATATTCGTTTAGTCAATGATATTATTTAAAAAAATAATTTACCACACTTGATTCACATTAATTATTCATAAATATATACATACGAAATATGTAATTAATATATTTACTAAAAATATCTCATCAAATATCGAAAATATTACTTTTTCTATGATAATTAGCTATAATTTCTCGAATCTTAATTGAAAATTAACAAGAACTAGTAAATAAAAATAATAAAACGAATCCTAAACGAATCAATAAGCTTAAATTAGTATTCGATTCGTTTAATAAACGAATCGAATCGAATTGACCCATTTATTAAACAAATCCTTTTTTTCAAATCCATATTCGCTTTAAAGCGAATCGAATCGAACGAATAAACGAATCCTGACCCAAATTGCCACCCCTAGGTTTTTCGCATTCTGTACTAACTTATTATCTTCATCTACTCATTTTCTCTCATTATGTCTATAAATTAAGGATTCTTATTTCTCATATATATGATTCAGGACTTACTTACCACTTAAGAGTTATATACCTATATAAAATTAAAGAGAGAGAGAGAGAGAGAGAGAGGGTTTTGCCTCGTGTTTGTATACTTGAAAGATAGTAACATATGAATAATAATAAATAAAAAAAAGAGAGAATAAGCCCTTTATAGTTGAAGAATTAACAAGGTAACATAACTGGACCCTAGTGTGAAAGGGTCAAGATATTTGACAAGTATATGCATGTGATAGTTGATTAATTTTTCCTGGGACAAAACTTCTATGGGCGTTGAATTAAGTACAAAAACTTTAGCCCTGGACCCTAGTAGCTTTTAAATTGTGATCTTTCAAACTTTGATCTCCCTAAGTTACTTTTTTGACATTTGGGATCCATAACTTTAAATTTTCAATACTTCAACTCTAAACTTTGGACTTTATTGAGCCTTTGGCTTCTCTACATTATCACTTTAATATGTTGACCCCCTTTGATTCCCAATATGTATTCTAATTTTACCAAATATCATCATGTAGGATTTAGTGAAAAAGAATTTAGTACATAAAATAACTCCATAAATTTAGCACCATCTACTACTATAATAAAGCTTTTAATTAAAATCAATAGCAAGTTAGAAATGTTAGAACCTAGAATATAAATGATAGAATCAATTTTTATGAATGTTATGATGTTGAAATATAGTATTACTATCAACATACTGTTATTATATATATGATGGAAATATTTGACTAAATTAAGTGAAATTTCCTCTCTTTATGTTTTAAAACTAAGCGAAATCTCTCTTCATGCTTAAAAATCCAGAATTTTACCATACGAAGTCTATAATCTTGATAAGGATTTGGGATCGCTAACCACTCAATTCAGAATTTGGGATAATTTCTCGTCCTAATTTTTGAGATAATTTTTCGTCACAATTCAAAAAATCAATCGATAATCGAGATGATTTTTTTGTTTCGAATCACAATTGGGATGGAACGGAATGGGCCCAGTTCTGAACATGATATCCTAATTTTCATCCATAATTCATGTTTTACATTAAGAACCAAAATATATCTAGCAAAATCTTATGTAAAAGTTTCATTTAATTTTAAAACAACATATGAAAATTTTGATTAATTTTACCAAATATGAGGAGAGTTTAGCTATTTTCCCCATATATGCGCATGTGTGAAAAGTTCTAACAACCAAAATTGCTTTCGATAAAACAATTTTAATTTCAAACTTTTTTAAAACAAAAGAGTCAAATTAAAAAAGTTTCTTTGAATATATTTTTAATATATTTTTATACGTATGGTAACACGCTTCTAGAAAATTGGGATGTATGACATATATATGTATCATATAAAAGATGAGAAAATAATGATTAATTGTCTAATACATCCCATGAAAAAGTAGAGTAAGAATATTTGTACAAATCTTCAGGAAAATGTGTACAAAATTTAGACAAAACTAATAAAATAAAATATGCGTCTTTATGATTTGTTATCAGTTAAATATTTTTTCTCTTTAGTGAATTGTCTCAGTTTTTGTACAAAATATAATTTATCTATATGGTAATATTATACTTCTTAAACGGTATTTTAATTTATACAATTGTAAATTATGTGACATTTATTCTCAGAGAAGTGAGGATCTCGAGTTGTACTATCCTAAACTATCAAATAAGATCATATTTTTATCAATGGAGTAGTTCATCACATAAATATCAAAGTCATTCCTAACCAAAAGTGTATGAATTGTGCCGGCTAATAAGGACGTTAATTAGGTCTTAAAGGATTAAATTATGACATCTCACGTATTTATGACTAATGTTGTAATGAGTTTATAAGTGATAATTTCCCTTAAACCGGTAAAATATGGTTTTGGGGGATTGGAATCCTACCAAGAGCCAGAATAGACTATGGCCAAGTATTGTTTTCAAATGACTAATGATTTAAAACCTTAAATCTATTTTATTATAATATTCCATTATATATATGGGACTCAAAATTAGGCTTGGTTAAGGTTTCGGTTCGGAACCGAAATCGAAGCAGAAAGAACCTTCTGGTTCCTTTTAGTTCGGCTGAGGTTTTCACTCTAGCCAAATCGGAACCGTATGGTTCCTAACTAAGAACCGTAACCTTACGGTTCAAACGAACCATAAGGTTCCACGTTTCCGGTTGAAATCGTTTATTGCCCAACAGCTGTTGGAAATTCTTGTAATATTCATTAAAGGATGGATGTTTTTGTCTTTTGGATATTAGGAGGGTTGCATCTCAACCCAAGGGGTGCCCTTTTGGTTGGAAAGTTGCAATCCTTAGGAGGGTTGCATCTCACCCCAATGGGTGCCCTTTTGGCATCCCTCCATGCCTTATAAAAGAGGCATCATATCCATAACAAATGGACAACAACAAATCTGAATTTAAGAGTCACAATTTTCTTTTGTTTTTAAGAGAGAGTTCCACCAATTTCCAAGTTCAAACACTTGCTAAGGAGTGCTCCTTGAACAAGAAGCATCCAAGTTATCCTGGGACAGTGTTGGCCAATTCGATTCCGTAAAGCACCTGTGACGGAGGCTAATAAGTTCTTAAGGACAGAGAAATCTCGACTTGGATTCGTCATTGCATTTTCCAGGTTTTCTACAGTTTTCTAGTTTCTAGGGTTTATGCATGTTAGATCTATTTTCTGGTTTGATATGTTGTGTTTGCATGTTATTTATTGTTTAATGACACTATTTGGACCACATTCTTAAGAACTTATTACATGTGTTGTTAAATATTAAATTGCATGCATAGTTAAGAAAATTTCTGGAAATAATACAGTTTGTGCATGAAAAAACCCGTAGGGCGTTCGAACGCCCGACGAACGTAAAGGCTTAAATATGAAATTTCGTAAGAACGTTCGAACGCGTCTTCAAACGCCACTCAAACGCAAGATTTCTGCCTAAGAACGTTCAAACGCAACTCGAACGCAAACTCTCTGGAATAATTCCGTTCGAACGTGTTTTCGAACGCTATACGAACGTGAACTCTCTGGAATCATTCTGTTCGAACGCGTTATCAAACGCTACTCGAACATGAACTCTCTGGAAACACTTCGTTCGAACGCGTTATCAAACGCAACACGAACGTACATACACTGGACAGTCTTGTTCGAATGTAGATACAAACACGACACTAAAGAAATAGTCCTGGAATTGTTATAAACTGCAAACTTAAATTAATATTAACTTAGTAAATCATATACTGTAACACATTAATCTTAGTAGTATAGATTTTTAAGTTATTATTAGGTTGTTCAATTATCACAAGCATACACATAGTGATAAAGTTGAAATTGATTGTGTGTTGCATACTTGGGTGAGAATTTAAAGTGTAATCATACACAAGAAATTCCATCCAATCTTGATTGACACTTACACATATATCTACACATATCGTATATTATCTGTGCAATTGAAGAAGTGTAATTCTGGGTTTGAATTTCTAAAAGATCTTATTGAAAAAGTGTTTAAAAAATATTTTGTCAAAAAGGCGATAAGAGCCTAAGTGGTCAGGGACTTAAGTGGTTACTCCGGACCCCCCCTCGTCCTCTGGGAATATTCGTTTATTCATTTTTCTAAAGAATCTATAGTTGAAATTCAAGGACTTGTGTTTATTGGAACCACCGTCCAATAGAACAACAAGTGATTACCTAGAATATCACTTTGAACAAGATCATTCATTGATCGTTGTGCAATTCGTCTTTTGTAGACTAATTGACCCATGTTGGTTTTTCCAGTTACAAATGGCTAGCAGAAACATCACAGTACCGGTCTCTCATGGAGAAAAGTCGGAGAAATTTGGTGGGGCAAATTTCAAACAGTGGCAGAGTAAAATGTTGTTCTACCTGACAACTCTCCAGTTGTCTAAATTTCTCAAAGATCCTCCGGGTCCTGTGGAGGGAGAATCGGAAATGGCCAAGGAAGAGCGAGAACATACGTGGATGTCTGGAAACTTATTATGCAAGAACTACCTTTTGAGTGGTCTTGATAATACCATGTACAATGTGTACCAATACATGACTTCTGCGAAGATTCTCTGGGAATCTCTCGAGAAGAAATACAAAACCGAGGATGTCGGACAAAACAAATTTGTCGTGGGTAGGTTCCTGGACTACAAGATGGTAGATTCAAGGTGTGGGATACAGAAACTGGGCGACGCATGCTGTTCCGGGCTCGCGGCCCGGTTGGGAGTACGGAGTAGCCCGCGGGGGACTAAACCGAAGAATAATGGAGTCGCCACCTGGTGTGAACCGGGAAAATGATTTAAGGCCGCACTCACCCCTCGCAAGGGAAGACCACAAACCGTTGGGTTAGGAATGGTCCCTTACTTATGCCAGTTGCAATAAAATGATTTGTGCAATAATTTAATCGAGTCTAGCAACATATATTCCTAAGGGGTATTTTACTCCTAAGTTCGCATGCATACATCAAAAGTTCATCTAGGTTCACATGTAACACATTTTCATATTTGCATACAACCTATTTGCATATAATCTATGTCCAAATTTGCATGCAAAAAGATAAATACAGCTAGCATACAATGTCATAAGCACATTACATTCGATCATAGGCATGCCGGTAGATAATAATTGTACAATCACGCATGAAAGCAAATCGGAGTAACGACAAGCATATAACTTCATGAACATGTTGAATGGATGAATACGGAAGCATAAGTATATAACTACCGTGTAAACATGCATCATGGAAACGAACATGTGATCTTGTGAACACAATAAATGACTAACTGCAAGAACATGAACAATCAAAAAAAGGTAAATGACAAGATGAGTAACCATGCATGAGATGTGATGGAAGAGGACCTGTTTACCGTGCGGCGTTCGTGCGGCGTTTGTAGCCGCGTTCGAACGGTAAACAGAATGTTCGCATTCGAGTAGCGTTCGTAAATGCGTTCGAACGAACTGAGGCAGAAAACATGCGTTCGTGCGACGTTCTAGAACGCGTTCGAACAGGGTTACAGCAGTGACCTCTAAAACGCAGTAAACAACATGACACATACATGAACGGATGAATAGATGAGACCTAATAAATAATAACGGGCTAAAAGGCGCGGTGAAGTATCGTGGTAAAGGTAGACCGTAGGCTTTTTATCCCTCCAAATGGAGGACCTTTAATCCGACTTACTAAGCCCATGCGCAATGCAACATGATGCATGATTATGCAAGAAGATCACATACAAAGAAAGCGAATAGCGAAATAAAAGGGCGCGGCGAAGTATCGCGGTAAAGGTTCTTTAACCCTTTCGAAATGGAGGACCTTTAATCCAACTTACTAAGCCCATGCGCATCACATCATAATGCATATAAAAATAAAGATAACAATATCGGACTTCGTATACCCGATTGAACACATCTTACATCCAATCAAATATACATCATCCGGCGCGGCAAAGCATCGTGGCAAAGGTTTTTAATCCCTCAACATAGAGAACCTTTGATCCAACTTACTAAGCCCATGCGTACAATATCATAATGCATATAAAAATAAAGATAGCAATATCGGACTTCGTATACCCGATTGAACACATCTTACATCCAAACGAATATACATCATCTGGCGCGGCAAAGCATCGTGGCAAAGGTTTTTAATCCCTCAACATAGAGAACCTTTGATCCAACTTACTAAGCTCATGCACTTTATCACATCATTACACAAACAAATGACATGCAGAAATTAAATAGCGGATAATAAACGAATCGAAACAACATAATGCGCCGTTTGCTCAAGTGGTACGTTGAGTTGTATCCCGAGTACAGATCATACTACCGTCCATTCGAAATCGGCTATGAAATTTATGTTGGGGTTTCCATCCTATATATCACGAGAGGCGACACATCTTTTCATTTTATTCAAGGGCCACAACATACATCATTTCACAATACATATATTTTCTATCTATTCAAGGGCCACAACATGCATCACTCCACAATAATCATGCAAACGAAACTCAGTAAACAATAAAAATATGAATGAAAATGGATGTGAAAAATACCCTCAGGTCTAACCTTTTTTGTCGACTTTCGGAAGCGTGTTACAGGTCTGTCGGAAGGGCTATCACTCCGCAACTTTTCTGGTTCACTGGTCTTCGTCTTTCTTCGTTGTTTCGCTGCTCAAGCTACTGTTTTGCTGTTGTTTTGCTGCTATTATTTTGGTCACTGTTTTTGGTAATTTGTTCACTGTTTGGGGACTGTTTTGGGGTATTTTAGGGTGCAGATCAGGGGCAATTCCATGGACGGGTTTACTCTCGATTTACTCACTGTTTTGGGGTGATTTGTTCACTGGTTTTGTGTCGGTTTAAGGGCTGATTTTCCGACTGTTTGTGGCATTTTTAGGAATATTTTTTGTTGTAGTTTGGTGCAGTTTACACGGCTGTTTCGTTGTTTAGGGTTAAGGCTTGGTTTGTCTTGTTTCTTTGTCGGTTAGAGGGACTCCAGCGTGTGGCAGTGGGGTGAATGGTACTACGGTATGGAGAGGCTTGGCGTGGGGCAGTGGGTGGTGCGGCAGTATGGAGAGGGGCCGATGAAGGCTAGAAGCAGTGTGGAGTGATGAGAGCAATACGTATAATGGAGTGATGAAGGTCTGGTACGTGAGGGTTTAAGGGCTATGCTACGTTTTTGTGGCAAGTTAGGTCAGCATGGGCTTGAAGGGTTTTAGAAGCTGTGTGAGGGCTTGTGGATTTTCGTGTGGCTTTAGGGTTCCTTTTTGTTTGGTCTGTGCGTAATTCGTGAATTGGCCGAGAGGGGAGAGAAGGGCAGGCTTAGGGTTATTATCTGTTTTAGAGAGAAGAGAGATGCATTTGTTTAGGGTTTCATTGTTTTGTGTATGGTGAGATGAATGAGCTGTCGTGGGGATTGGCCAATGTCTAGGGTTTAGTTTGTGTCCTGTTTATATAGAGAGAGGGAAGGTATAAGGGTTTGCATTAATTTGTTTGAATAAGGAAAGAAATCAATTAGGGATGGATTCATTTAAAAAGGGAAAAACTAATTGTATTTGGTGGGGAATTTTATTTAAATTGGTGAGTGAATCATTTAATTTGATTTTAATTTGGAAGTGATTTATTTTAATTAGGAATTAATTTAATTTAATTTAATTTGTTTTAATTTAAATTGGATTTTAATTTGATATATTTTAATTTAATTTGTGTTGGATTTAATTCAATTTAATTAGCTTTATTTTAATTTAATTTAATTTGTGACATGTATTTTAAATGTTTTAATTATTTTTCGGATTGGGCTTGGGTGAGATGGGCTTGGTGTGTGGTTTTTTGGGGTTTGGGCCAAGGGTGTGTTTTAAAACGGAGATCCAACAAGCGAGCCCGAAGCTAAACAAGCGAATAAAATCTAACAAAATACAGATTCCCTTCCGACGTCCGTTTCTCGCGACTTCCTCGACTTAAAAGGTAGTGTCTCCAAATGAGACTCATCAGAGGGACTTATATGCGAAAATGCAGTGCCTACAGTCGCCCCCACTTTGATGGGACTTGTGCAGTGTGTGACAATGACAATCCTATCAAAGTTATGCATGCATTTTTTTTACTTACCTGGCTCGCCAGCTGTTGCTTAACTTACTTGTTATCCTGAGATGCTTTGACCTTTGGGCTTTGTTCCCGAATTGCGTTGAGAGAGAGCTCTATTCCTCTGGGCTTTATTCCCGAGCTGTTTTGAAAGTGGGCTTTATTCCTCTAGGCTTTGTTCCCGACCTGTGTAGAGATATGGCCTTATTCCCCTGGGTCTTGTTCCCGAACTGCTTTGAAAGTGGGCTTTATTCCCATAGGATTTATTCCCGAGCTGTGTTAAGATAAAGCTTTATTCCATTGGGCCTTGTTCCTGAACTGTGTTAAGATAGAGCTTTATTCCCCTGGGCTGTATTCCCGAACTGTGTCAAGATAGGGCTTTATTCCCCTGACTGTGCTGAATGTGGGCTTTGTTCTTGATTGTGTTGAATGTGGGCTTTATCCCCGAACTGTACTGAATGTGGACTTTATCCCCGATCTGAGCTGATTGTGGGCTTTGTTCCTGAACTGTACTGAATGTGGGATTTATTCCCGATCTGAGCTGACTGTGGGCTTTGTTCCTGAATTGTACTAAATGTGGGCTTTATTCCCGAATTGAGCTGACTGTGGACTTTATCCCTGATCTGAGCTGACTGTGGGCTTTGTTCCTGAATTGTATTGATTGAAGGCCTTATTCCCTGGGCCTTGTTCCCGAATTATGTTGACTGTGGGCCTTGTTCCCGAACTATACCGAATGAATGCTTTATTCCCTGGGCCTTGTTCCCGAAACTGTTACCGATGTAGTGGTTCTTCGACCTCAAACTGATGTGGGCCTCACCCCAAACTGATACTGACGTGGGCCTCGCCCTCAACTGATACTGATGTGGGCCTCGCCCCTAAACTGATACTGACGTGGGGCCTCACCCCAAACTGATACGGATATTGGCCTCGCCCCCAAACTGATACTGATATGGGCCTCGCCCCTAACTGATACTGATGTGGGCCTCGCCCTCAGACTGATACTGATACTAATGTGGGCCTCGCCCCCATAGTGCCATACCCAACAACACTGATGTTGATGCTAATGTGGGCCTCCGCCCCCAGAGTGCCATACCCAAAACTCAAACTTAAATAGGCCTCAACCCTGGGATTGTTACCTGAATTCGATATTGTACTTTTCACCATTTCTGATTAGCTTGTTCTTTGCCGCTTTCTCTTTTCTTCTTCAAAACTTGTGAACACAAAACAAAACAAACACAAAAGGATGCAAAATGTGTTATGTGTATGCATGCATGAATGTTCTTATCCCGTCGGGTTAGGTCTTCTGCCAATTCTCTTGGTGACTGCTCAGTCTTTTTTTCCTCAGGCAAGCCACTGCTTCAATCTGTCTACGTTGATCGGCTCGGTGAACTAATTCCCTTCCAAGTCTGATATTTTCACTGCCCCCATTTCCTAATTTCTGAATGGCTATCTTATCTTTTCTGCTTGCTTATTCCGAGGATTCCCCGTGTTCTAAACATCACTGAATTTCATAGTACCAAGGTTGAATGCTTTTCTCAAATATACTCATATTGTAGAAGAGATTCAGTGAAATGAACGTCTTTATTATCATTTAAGAAAATGGTTCGAACATGTAGACTAAATCAATGTCTATATTAAAAATGCAGGATCAAATAAACTAGGAGGAATAACTTCATCATTCGCAACATTGCCTTCTTCCTTGACCTATGGTTCTTTACTACTGTTATCCTTTATCTCAATGCAAGAAGCCTGGTGGTTGAGAGTTTAGAGGACAAAGGTTCCGGGTAGGCCGGAGTTGATCATGTAGGTGGGTGGTGGAATAGAGTGGTAATTAGGCAATAGATTTATGTATGTGTTAGGTCGTTCTTTTTCTGGATTGGGTATTTTATGGGAGTCAATGAGGTTTTGGACCTCATGCCTAAGGCGGGTATAGTTGTCGGTGTCATGCCCTTTTTCTTGATGGAAGTAAAAATACTGGTTTAGGTTGAGGTACGGTGGTACAGGGTTCAGAAATGGCCTAGGTTCCAAAGGTTTTAGAAGTCCTTGCATTTTCAGCTTTTCAAATACATTTGACAAAGGTCTACCAAGATTGGAGAATCACCTGTTCTTGATGGTAGCGACCTCGGCAGTAGCGGGCTTGGTCTCAGAAGGCCCCCCAAAAGTTCTTCTATTCTGGCCATAAAACTTTCTGTTTTCAGCCTCTTCTTCCTCTATATCCATGACAGTTTCCCTCAACTGTCGAAAATCTGCAATCACGGAGGTCATTCTCCTCAACTTGCCATAAATGGAGGGCTTGGTGCCCTTGATGATCATTTTGATTTGGTCATTCTCTGAGGGCCGAGTCTGCATCTTTAGAAGCTGGCTTCTCCAGCGGTCTACATACTCCTTGAAGCTTTCCTCTGGCTTCTGCTTAGTGTTCTCCAAATCACGGAGTGACAAGTCAATCTCTAAGTCTGTAACATACTGCTTCAGAAAAGCATCAGCTAGTTCCCTCCAATCTTCCCTAATCTTCTTCTCGAGGCTGTGATACCAAAATATCGGTGCCCCCTCGAGTGACATCCCAAACATCTTTTGGACTTGGCGCTGTGACAGGCCCACTGAACTCATCACTGAAACATATTGTCGAAGATGGACCCTCGGGTCCCCATTCCCATCGAACTTGGCCATATCCGGCATCTTGAACTGAGCTGGCAACTGTTCTTCGAAATTCATTGCCTTATAATCTAACAACTCTTCATGTTTACCCCTCATTTTGCGGGTAACTGTTTCAACCTGATCCGAAGCTTCTGAAATTATGCCTGAGACCCAATCACTCTGCCTGTTGCATACTCTGCCATGTCATCATTAAAAGCGGGGATATCATCCCCCAACCCATTCAGAGGCTCCTCACGCCTCACATTCTCGGAATTTCCCCCAACACGGGGTACAGCCATACCAGCCACATCAGTAGTCAAGCCTTGCAACTGTTCAGTAATTTTGGCGAAACCATTTTCCAACTGATCTATCCGGGATACCTCATTATCGGATGTATTCATATTTGTTACCGGTCTTTTAGTGAGTCTTCCCTCTTCCCTAACCCAACGAGACTCTATGATATCTTTTATAGACATAGAGGGTGTTAACAGGATATATGTATGCATGAGATTAATGAGATGCATGCGATACAAGGAATATGTCAACTCATTAAAATTTTCACACAAATCGGCCCATCAACATTTTAGAAGCTTTTGGGCTAACTGTCATAGGAGTGAACTCGTCCCAGTTTAAATGGCCCAACAAGTTCATGTCTCATGGCAAGAAGTCCAATCGTATCCAAATGATAATGTTCCTAAACATAAACATATAATGGCTCATTGGCGTTTTAGAAGCTTTTGGCCCAATCATCATAAGATATGTTCTTGTCCTAGTTTAAATGGCCCAACAAGCCCATACCTCATGACAAAAGGTCCAAATGGATCCAAACGACAATGTTCCCAAACACAAACACAAGTAAATAATTCTCATTAGTTCTACGACTAAGGTTCACATGCGGGTTTACGGGGTGTGGACAAAGGCTCTCGCTGACGAAGGATTACTCACAACTAGGTCTCCCCACTCAAGGGTCCGAGCGACCAAGTGAGCGCACCTTTTATACCTTGAGGTACGTGCCAACGAGTTATGGTGTGTGACTGACTGTCAAATGAATTTCCCGTTGTAGATTCCCCAGAGGGAGGGTGGAGCGAACTCTCTTAAATACCCAAGCCTCTTAGGCTCTTATCGATTGGTGACAGGAATAAACAACGAGTCCTCCAAATTAGTCCATCACAATAGGCTACGAGTACATGATTATCTAGGTGCCTTCACAACTTTTCCTTCTAGAAAGGTAGTGAGTGAAGGAAGACCCCAAACCATTACCTAGCCTTAAAAATGCCTTTGATTAAACCCCTTTCAACCTACTATAGGAAAGTTTAACTTAAAGAACAAATCATAATATTACAAGACATTATTTTGGAGCCGATTCTCTATCCCCAGAGGAGTCGCCAGACTGTGGGAACACAGAAACTGGGCGACGCATGCTGTTCCGGGCTCGCGGCCCGGTTGGGAGTACGGAGTAGCCCGCGGGGGACTAAATCGGATAATAATGGAGTCGCCACCCGGTGTGAACCGGGAAAATGATTTAAGGCCGCACTCACCCCTCGCAAGGGAAGACCTCAAACCGTTGGGTTCGGAATGGTCCCTTACTTATGCCAGTTGTAATAAAATGATTTATGCAATAATTTAATCGAGTCTAGCAA
Source organism: Zanthoxylum bungeanum (assembly GCA_019454045.1). Taxonomy (NCBI): domain Eukaryota; kingdom Viridiplantae; phylum Streptophyta; class Magnoliopsida; order Sapindales; family Rutaceae; genus Zanthoxylum; species Zanthoxylum bungeanum. Next base: position 4,296 of record SKCR01045204.1, on the reverse strand, counting down.
CATATATTCCTAAGGGGTATTTTACTCCTAAGTTCGCATGCATACATCAAAAGTTCATCTAGGTTCACATGTAACACATTTTCATATATGCATACAACCTATTTGTATATGATCTATGTCCAAATTTCCATGCAAAAAGATAAATACAGCTAGCATACAATGTCATAAGCACATTACATTCGATCATAGGCATGCCAGTAGATAATAATTGTACAATCACGCATGAAAGAAAATCGGAGTAACGGCAAGAATATAACTTCATGAACATGTTGAATGGATGAATACGGAAGCATAATTAGATAACTACCGTGTAAACATGCATCATGGAAACGAACATGTGATCTTGTGAACACAATAAATGACTAACTGCGAGAACATGAACAATCAAAAAAAGGTAAATGACAAGATGAGTAACCATGCATGAGATGTGATGGAAGAGGACCTATTTACAGTGGGCTTTCGTGCGGCGTTCGTAGCCGCATTCGAACGGTAAACAGAATGATCGCGTTCGAGTAGCGTTCGTAAACGTATTCGAACGAACTGAGGCAGAAAACATGTGTTCGTGCGGCGTTCTGGAACGCGTTCGAACAGGGTTACAACAGTGACCTCTAAAATGCAGAAAACAACATGACACATACGTGAACGGATGAATAGATGACACCTAATAAATAATAACGGGCCAAAAGGCGCGGTGAAGTATCGTGGTAAAGGTAGACCGTAGGCTTTTTATCCCTCCAAATGGAGGACCTTTAATCCGACTTACTAAGCCCATGCGCAATGCAACATGATGCATGATTATGCAAGAAGATCACATACAAAGAAAAGCGAAATAAAAGGGTGCGGCGAAGTATCGCGGTAAAGCTTCTTTAACCCCTCGAAATGGAGGACCTTTAATCCAACTTACTAAGCCCATGCGCATCACATCATAATGCATATAAAAATAAAGATAACAATATCGGACTTCGTATACCCGATTGAACACATCTTACATCCAATCAAATATACATCATCCGGTGCGGCAAAGCATCGTGGCAAAGGTTTTTAATCCCTCAACATATATAACCTTTGATCCAACTTACTAAGCCCATGCGCACAATATCATAATGCATATAAAATTAAAGATAACAATATCGGACTTCGTATACCCGATTGAACACATCTTACATCCAATCGAATATACATCATCCGGCGCGGCAGAGCATCGTGGCAAAGGTTTTTAATCCCTCAACATAGAGAACCTTTGATCCAACTTACTAAGCCCATGCGCTTTATCACATCATTACACAAACAAATGACATGCAGAAATTAAATAGCGGATAATAAACGAATCGAAACAACATAATGCGCCGTTTGCTCAAGTGGTACGTGGAGTTGTATCCCGAGTACAGATCATACTACCGTCCATTCGGAATCGGCTATGAAATTTATGTCCGGGTTTCCATCCTATATACCACGAGAGGCGACACATCTTTTCATTTTATTCAAGGGCCACAACATACATCATTCCACAATACATTCATTTTCTATCTATTCAAGGGTCACAACATGCATCACTCCACAATAATCATGCAAATGAAACTCAGTAAACAATAAAAATATGAATGCAAATGGATGTGAAAAATACCCTCAGGTCTAACCTTTTATGTCGATTTTCGGAAGCGCGTTACAGGTCCGTCGGAAGGGCTATCACTCCGCAACTTTTCTGGTTCACTAGTCTACGTCTTTCTTCGCTGTTTCTCTGCTCAAGCTACTGTTTGGACTCCGTTTTGCTGCTGTTTTTCTGGTCACTGTTTTTGGTAATTTGTTCACTGTTTGGGGACTGTTTTGGGGTATTTTAGGGTGCAGATCAGGGGCAATTCTAGGGACTGGTTTACTCTCGGTTTACTCACTGTTTTGGGGTGATTTGTTCACTGGTTTTGTGTTGGTTTAAGGGTTGATTTTCCGGCTGTTTGTGGCATTTTCGGACTATTTTTTGTTGTAGTTTACTGCAGTTTACACGGCTGTTTCGTTGTTTAGGGTTAAGGCTTGGTTTGTCTTGTTTCTTTGTCGGTTATGGGGACTTCAGTGTATGGCAGTGGGGTGAATGGTACTACAGTATGGAGAGACTTGGGGTGAGGCAGTGGGTGGTGCGGCAGTATGGAGAGGGGCCGATGAAGGCTAGAAGCAGTGTGGAGTGATGAGAGCAGTACGTATAATGGAGTGATGAAGGTCTGGTACGTGAGGGTTTAAGGGCTATGCTACGTTTTTGTGGCAAGTTAGGTCGGCAGGGGCTTGAAGGGTTTTAGAAGCTGCGTGAGGGCTTGTGGATTTCCGTGTGGCTTTAGGGTTCCTTTTTGTTTGGTCTGTGCGTAATTCGTGAATTGGCCGAGAGGGGAGAGAATGGCAGGCTTAGGGTTATTATCTGTTTTAGAAAGAAGAGAGATGCATTTGTTTAGGGTTTCATTGTTTTGTGTATGGTGAGAGGAGTGAGCTGTCGTGGGGATTGGCCAATGCCTACGGTTTAGTTTGTGTCCTGTTTATATAAAGAGGGGGAAGGTATTAGGGTTTGCATGGATTTGTTTGAATAAGGAAAGAAATCAATTAGAGATGGATTAGTTTAAAAAGGGAAAGAATACTTGTATTTGGTGGGGAATTTTATTTAAATTGGTGAGTGAAACATTTAATTTGATTTTAATTTGGAAGTGATTTATTTTAATTAGGAATTAATTTAATTAAATTTAATTTGTTTTAATTTAAATTGGATTTTAATTTGATGTATTTTAATTTAATTTGTGTTGGATTTAATTCAATTTAATTAGCTTTAATTAATTTATTTAATTTGTGACATGTATTTTAAATGTTTTAATTATTTTTCGGATTGGGCTTGGGTGAGATGGGCTTGGTGTGTGATTTTGGGGGTTTGGGCCAATGGTGTGTTTTAAAACGGAGATCCAACAAGCGAGCCCGAAGCTAAACAAGCGAAAAAATCTAACAAAATACCGATTCCCTTCCGACGTCCGTTTCCCGCGACTTCCTCGACTTAAAAGGTAGTGTCTCCAAATGAGACTCATCATAGGGACTTATATGCAAAAATGCAGTGCCTACACAAGGACGGTGATGTCTCGGTTGGGTGAACTGCAGTTGATCATTCATGAAATACTGGATGAGGGAATGAAACTCTGTGAGATGTTTCAACTTGCCGCCATAATTGAAAAGTTACCTCCCTCATGGAAGGACTTCAGGAGCTATCTGAAACACAAAAAGAAACAGATGAGCCTTGAAGACCTTAGTGTTCGATTGAGAATCGAGTAGGACAACAGGATGTCCGAGAAGGCCAGCTACAATATTATGGAGTCTAAAGCCAACATCATTGAGGGTGTAAAGGGTAGCAAGAAGAGAAAGAACAGTGGAGCTGATTCTTCGAACAATAAGTTCAAGGGGAAATGCTACAACTGTGGAAAGAGCGGTCATATGTCAAAAGACTGCAGAAACAAGAAGTCTCAGGACAAGGGCAAGAAAAAGAAAAATGAGGCCCATGTCACTGAAGGTGAGCAGCTGACTGATGAGATCTCAGAGATGGAACTATCAGCAGTGATAATCGAAGCCAACATAGTTGGGAATCCGAGAGAATGGTGGGTAGACACCGGGGCTACTCGTCATATCTGTACAGATAACAAGATGTTTTCCTTGTATCAGAAGGTCGATGGCGGTGATCATCTGACAATGGGAAACTCGTCTACCTCTCAGGTGGTTGGACAAGGCACAGTGGTTCTGAAGATGACATCTGGAAAGGAACTAACATTGAAGAATGTACTGTATGTTCCAGATATTCGGAAGAACTTGGTCTCGGGCTCTCTTCTTAGTAAGGCTGGTTTTAAGCTTGTGTTTGTTTCTGATAAGTTTGTAATGACTAAGAATGATATGTATGTAGGAAAAGGATACCTAACTGAGGGCCTTTTCAAGCTAAATGTAATGACTGTCAATCGTGCTATTAATAAAGCTAGTACTTCAGCTTATATTATTGAGTCACAAAATGTATGGCATTGGAGGTTAGGACATGTTAATTATGATACCATGCGTAAATTAATTAACACGGACCTTAGACCTAAATTTGCAATTGATAGCCAACATAAGTGTGAGGCATGCGTTGAAGCAAAAATGCATAGAACATCATTTCATTCTATAGAACGCAGTTCTGAACCTTTAGAACTTGTACACACTGACGTGTGTGACATGAATATTGTGCAAACATGAGGCGGTAAAAAGTACTTTGTCACTTTTATCGATGACAGCACAATATTCTGTTATGTGTATTTG